>JAPYYJ010004058.1:0-10824 GCA_028533885.1 Nasua narica
TGTTAGTCACCATACAGTACATTATTAGTTTTCGATGTAGTATTCCACGATTCATTGTTTGCATATAACACTCAGTGCTCCATGCAATCCGTGTCCTCCTTCATACCCATCACCAGGCTTTGCTTCTTTTATCTGATTGTCTCTCTGCCTGGTTTTGTAGTGTAACAACCACACAGAAAATATCACCATATTTGAATAGAAGTCATATCACATATCAGCATAAGAATGGGCAGTATAGCAGTGATGGTAAAAAGAGTAATTGGAAATACATATTAATGGTTGCAAAGTGCTAAGCATTTTCTTGGAACCTATGCTAATCACTTTACATGCATTATCCAAGTTAACGGTAACAACTACTATAAGAAATAACTATTGTTAGTGTCCTAATTTTACACAGAAGACAACTCAGGTACTCGAGGACTTTCCTAAGATCACATTATTAAAGAGTATATGAAGCTTGTTTTCAAATCAGGGAACCTTTTTGCAGCACCCACAGTTTTAACCATGAAACTATCCTAACTTACCTTTCAGATGCATGGTTTTTCTCAACCACTGGGAGCATAAAAAGGCAGATCTTGAATTTCCTCTTAGCACCTCCCCCACTGATATTCTTAGGTGTTAGGTAAAAATGTCATGTCTAGCTTACAGGGATTCCGAGAATGTCTGTGTGTGTGTGTGTGTGTGTGTGTGTGCGCGTGCGCACGCGTGCAAATATATATCTGTACCTGTATTGTACATAGATATTTACAATAGCAACTCAAGGACTAACCTCTGGGACAAGAAGTCTTTTGGGTATTTCACATGCTGAGTGATTGCTTTGGCACCTGAGACCCACAGTTAGTATATGGATTAGTTGACTAAACCTCTCTTTCATGCTTGTGACATTTTATTTCCCAATATTGAGCTGCATTTGATAATCTTCCATCTCCAACCAAGTCTCCGAGCAACATCTCTGCACTTTTTTGCTAGTTAACTATGTAGCCCTTAAAGAATACTAAAAGAATAGGTTTCCTGAGTTACTCTACTGGAATGTGGATGTCTTTTATGACAAAGCCCAACTATAGAGGCTATTTTAATACATGTCCATGCATGACGAAGTGTCCTTTAGTGAGATATGTTGCGGTTTTTTTTGAAGGAAAAAGCATGACAGTATATTTGAATGACTCCCATTTCTCAAAAAAAGGTTTATAAATTAACATATGTTGCTTTACAGAGCAGTTTGAGGTTTACAAAAAAATTAATCAGGGAAGTACAGAGTCCACATATGGTCCCTTCTCCTCACCCATCTGGGTCCCCTGTTATTAACACCTCACATTGCTGTGATACATTTGTCACAATTCATAAGCCAGCACTGACACCTTTTTATTAGCTAAAGTCAGTAGTTTACATAAGACCTCTCCCTTTAGGTTGTACATTGTATGGATTTTGACAAGTATATAATGACATGTATGCACCATAACAGTAGCATACACAATAGTTTCACTGCTATACAAATCCCTAATATTCCACCTATTTATCTTCCCCTGCCCTAAGCCCTCTGACAACCACTGATCTTCTGTCTCCATAGTTTTATTTTTTTCCCACAATGTCCTACAGTTGGAAATATGGCATAATGGTGCCCTTTTGGATTAGCTTTTTTTTTCTTTCTTCTTCTTTTCTTTTTTCTTTTTTTTCTTTTCATCATCATTAATGTACTCTTTAATCCCCATAAACTATTTCACCTTTCCTCCCACCCACTTCCCTGTTGGTTCTCCATAAAAAGTCTGTTTCTTGGTTTGTCTTTCTTTTTCTTGTTCCCCCTTTGCTCATTTATTTTCTTTCTTAAATTCTACCTATGAGTGAGCTTATAGGGTATTTGTGTTTCTCTGAATGAGTTATTTCGGTTAATATTATACTCTCTAGTTCCATCCATGTCATAGCAAATGATAAGATTTCATTCTTTTTTATGGCTGAATGAGATATCTCATTAACCTTATGATATATATATATATATATACACATGTATATATATATATACATGTGTGTAATATATATGTGTGTATATATATATACATATATATATATATATATATATATACCTTATGCATTCATCTATTGATGGACATTTGAACCTTCTCTAGGTCAGCTATTGTGAATCATGCTGTGATAAATATAAGGGTGCATGCATCTCTGAATGAGCATTTCTGTATTTGGGGGATAAATACCCACTAGCACAATTCCTGGATCTTAGGTAGTTCTATTTTTAATTTTTTGAGGAACTTCGACACTGTTTTCCACAGTGGCTGTACTAGTTTGCATTTCTTCCAAAGCGTAAGAGGTTTCCTCTTTCTCCACATGCTTGCCAACACTTGTTTCTTGTCATTTTGATTTTAACCATTCTGACAGCTGTGAGGTGGTATCTTATTATAGTTGTGATGTGCATTTCCCTGATGATGAGTAACATTGAGCATCTTTTCATGTGTCTGTTGGTCATCTGGATGCCTTCTTTAGAGAAATGCCTGTTCATGTGTTTTGCCCGTTTTTAATTGGATTATTTCTGGGGTGGTGTTGAGTTGTATCAGTTCTTTATATATTTTGGATATTAACCCTTTATCTGATATGTCACTTCAAATATGTTCTCCCATTCAGTAGGGTGCCTTTTAATTTTGTTGATTGTTTCCTTCACTGTGCAGAAACTTTTTATTTTGATGTAGTCCCAATAGTTTATTTTTACTTTTATTTCCCTTGCATCAGGGGACATATCTAGAAAAATGTTGCTGTGGGTGATGTCAGAGATATTAGTGCCTGTGCTCTCTTCAAGGATTTCTGTACATTGATTTTGTATTCTGTAATTTTATTGAGTTTATTCATCAGTCTTAATGGCAGAATCTTTAGGATTTTGGTGAAGTCCTTCAGGTTTTCTATATATCATGTCATCTACAAATAGTTTTACTTCTTCCTTACCAATTTGGATGCCTTTTATTTCTTTATGTTGTCTAATTGATGTGGCTAGGACTTCCAGTACTATGTCAGATAAAAGTGGTGAGAGTGGACATCCTTGTCTTGTTTCTGACCATAGAGGCAAAGCTTTCAGTTTTTCTCCATTGAGTATGATGTTAGCTGTGGGTTTTTCATATAAAGCCTTCATTATGTTGAGGGAAGTTCTTTCTACAACAACTTTTCATTGTTAGAGGGTTTTATCATGAATGGGTGTTGTACTTTGTCAAATGCTTTTTCTGCATCTATTGAAATGATCATATGGTTTTTATACTTTGTCTTATTGTAGGACATAGTCCTACATTCCAAAGGACATATTCCCTTGATTATTTTCAGAATATTGAACCACCTGGCATACCAGAAATAAATACCACTTGATTGTGGTGTATGATTTTTTTTAATGTATTTTTGGATGTGGTCTGCTAATATTTTGTTGAGGATTTTTGCATCTCTCTTCATGAGAGATATTTGCCTGCAGTTCTCTTTTTTGTGGTGTCTTTATCTGGTTTTGGTATCAGGGTGATGCTGGCCTCATAGAATAAATTTGGAAGTGTTCCTTTTTCTTCTATTTTTTGGAATAGTTTGAGAGGAATAGATATTAACTGTTCTTTAAGTGTTTTGTAGAATTCACCTGGGAGGCCCTCTGGTCCTGAACTTTTCTTGGGGGGAGTGTTTTTTGATTACTGATTCAATTTCATTACTCTTAATTTGGTCTGTCCAAATTTTCTATTTCTTACTGCTTTAATTTTGGTCAGTTATATATTTCTAGGAATTTGCCCATTGATCCTGTGTTATCCAATTCATTGAAGTATAAATTTTAATATTTTGTTCCAATTGTTGTATTTCTGAAGTGTTTATTGTTATTTCTTCTCTTTCATTGGTGAATTTTTTTTTTAAATTTGGGGCCTCTCTGTTTCTTTCCTTATTTTTTTTTTCTTTTCATGAGTCTGGCTAGAGATTTATGAATTTTGTTGGTCTTTGCAAAGAACCAGCTCCTAGTTTCATTGACTTGTTTTTTTTGTTTTGCTTTGTTTTTCAGTTTCTTATTTTTTAAGATTTTATTTATTTATTTGTTTGAGAGAGAAGGAGAAATAAAAAGAAAGAGAGGGAGAGCAGGGGGGAGGAGCAGAGGAAGAGGGACAAGCAGACTCTGTGCTAAGCACAGAGCCCTAACCATGTGGGGCTTGATATCCCTACCCCTAGATCATGACTGAGCTGAAGTCAAGAGTTTGATGGTCAACCAAGTAAGCGACCCAAGCACAACTGAACACCCATGTGCCCCTCTTTTTTATTTTATTTTATTTTTTAGTTTCTATATCATTTATTTCTGCTCTAAAATCTTTATTTCTTTTCTTTTGCTGGGTTTGGGTTTTGTTTATTCTTCTAGCTCCTTTAGGTTGGAAGATAGGTTGTTTATTTGAGATTTTTCTTACTTCTTGAGGTAGGCCTGTATTGCTATAAACTTCCCTCTAAGAACCACTTTTGCTGTATCCCAAACATTTTGGACCTTTGTTTTCATTTTCATTTCTTTCCATGTATTTTTTTATTTCTTCTTTCATTTTTCTGGTTCATCTATTCATTGTTTAGTAGCATGTTATTTAACTTCCATATATTTGTGGCCTTTCCAGATTTTTATCTTGTGGTTGATTTCTAGGTTCAGAGTTGTGATCAGAAAAGTTGAATGGTACTATTTCAATTTTGTAAAATTTTTTGAGACTTGCTTTGTGGCTCAATCTGTGATCTATTCTGGAGAATGTTTTATGTACACTTGAAAATAATGCATATTCTACTCTTTCAGGGTGGAATGTTCTCAAATGTCTGTTAATCCATTTGGCCCAGTTTCTCAGTCAAGGCCATTGTTTCCTTTATTTTCTGTTTGGATGATCTGTCCATCAATGTAAGTGGGGTGTTAAAGTCCCCTACTATTATTGTATTATTATCAGTCATTCTATTTATGCTTGTCCTTAATTATTTTATGTATTTGAGTGTTCCCATATTGGGTGTATAAATATTTACAATTGTTATATTCTCTTGTTAAAATCTATTTGACAAAGAGGGAGTGAGAGAGCACAAGTAGGGAAAGCAGCAGAGGGAGAGGGAGAAGAAGCATGCTTCCTGCCTAGGAGGAAACCTAACTTGGGGCTCAATCCCAGGACCTTGGAATCATGGCCTAAGCCAAAGGCAGTTGCTCAACTGACTGAGCCACCCAGGTGCCCCTCTCTTGCTGCTTTTAAAGTTCTTCCTTTATCACTGCTTTCTGCCATGTTAATTACTACTTGTCTTGATGTGGATCTTTTTAGGGTTGAATTTATGGGGGGGAATCTCTGTGCCTCCTGGATCTGGATATCTGTTTCCTTTCACAGATTTGGGAAGTTTTCAGCAATTATTTCTTCAAATAAAATTTCAGCCCTCCTTCTCTCTTTTTTCTGGGATCCCTATAATGTGAATTATATTGAATGTGAATGTCATTATGGTTGATGGAGTCACTGAGCTCCACTAAAACTATTCTCAATTTGCATAATTTTCTTTCCTCTCCTTTGTTCAGTTTGATTACTTTCTATTACTTTGTCTTCCAGGTCATTAATTCATTTCTCTGCTTTACTAGACTGCTATTGATTCCAGCAAGTGTATTTTTAATTTCATTTATTGCGTTCTTCAACTCTAATTGGTTATTCTTTATCTTTGTGTTAAGGGTCTCACTGATGTCCTCTACTCTTCTCAAGTCCAGTGAGTATCTTTATGATCATTATATTAAATTCTCTATCAGGCAAATTACTTATATCTTCTTTGCTTAGTTCTCTGCTGTGGTTTTTTCCCTATTCTTTCATTTGGGACATATTTCTCTGTCTCCTCCTTTTGTCTAACTCTCTAAGTTTGCTTTTCTGTGTTAGAGAGTCATCTACTTCCATTGATCTTTAGCAATAATAGCCTTATGAAGGAGAGGTCCTATAGTGTCCTGCAGTGTAGTGTCTCCTGATCCCCAGGGTCTGGCACTTCAGGAAGTGTCTCCTATGTTGTATATACTTTGTTGTTGAGTCTTGACCTCTTTCTTTCTAGTGTCTGCAGAGGCTCTCTTTGTTTATTGAGGCTAGTGCTTTGTCACCAGCCGGGTAAGTGTGTTTTAACAAGGTGTGCAGTGGTCTGCTTACAAAATGAGACCTTTCCCTGCCACCACCAGAACTGAGGTCATGTAAAACATATGGGTTGGGAGATGGGGTATTGTCTGGATGGTATGGAGGTTCCTCAAGATGTTAAAAATAGAGCTACCCTATGGCGCAGTGATTGCTTTATATCTTTGTGCCCTCAACTCTGGCCATTTAAATGGCTATTCAAGATATCTATGCAAGATAGGTGGATCACTTTATTGTACCTGTTTCAAACCTGTTTTGCTTCCTGTGCCACAATGTTCAGGAGGTGGGGTGGCATATCTGTTTTGGATGACCATGCCATTTAACTCTGTATCTCTAGAACTGAGCCTAGTACCTGCCAGACAGTTGTTGAAGGAATGAATGAATATGTAATCTAGCATTCACATAATAGAAATGAAAATATTGCTTCTCATGACTTCCATTTGCTATATGATAGTTTTTCAAGACATCTTGCCTGGACTGAACTGCTGCTTGAATGTAGATAAAGAAGCTGGAAAAATGGAGAGAGAGATAGCAGAATTGCTGATTTAGATCAAGAAAGCCCAGTGGAGATAGATATAGGAATAGGCACATTAAAAGATTGACTAGAATGGTTGTTTATTGATTTGGCATTGTCAGAATGATTTACTATTATCGAATAAGAAGTTTGTGACTTTGCAGTACTAAATATAATGACGATATTAAAAATTTAGCAAGGATATCTTCTGTCATATGTTCCAGGAATATATGACTTTAAGTTTATACCATCCTTGAAGACTTGTGGAACCTTATGCTGTTATTGCACATGGCTGTTTAGTTTTTGATAATATTTCAAGAGTCTATCAAGGAGTATGGAACTAATTGATCACTTGACTGTTACATTTTTACTTTTTCTTTTTAATAATTATCATTGTATTTCTTTCTTCCTTGGATGTTACCACAGTTCTTATACAACTGGTTTTAGCCCTCCTCTCTCCCTGTAAGATACTAAGCTAAGAGATGGTGGTTCTCTTCCCCAAATAAATCTAATACCATTACATATATACAGATCACATCAAGGTGATATACTTCAAAAAGGAACTAATCTTTAATAACAAAGTGGGATCAAGAAATTTTGTAAATTTAGACTTATAATTATTCCTCTAATTATTACATTTTAAGCTTTAGAGTATGTTTTCAAGGTTGATAAATCAATGATTTAGAAATAATGGATTTTAATCTCAATAACCTTGAGTTTATTGACTGAGGCTAATACTATTCCTTTTTTTATTGCAAGAGGAAAGATATCTTGTCATTTTACTGCCCTTCTACCAAAACTTTCTACTACACCAATCTTTTCCAGGAATCTTCCTCAGTCTTAGTGTGGCTTATCTGAGGGGCAGAGAATCAATCCACTCTTGGATTCAAGTACATCTATAGCAAGATGTATTTAAGAAGAGGAGATTTAACAGTGAGTTTCCAGCCTCCCTTTATTAATATTTTCTTGTCAGTCTGTCTTATAGTAGTACACTTGGAGAAGTCTCTAGGAAACTATACTTCTCAGTGGCTCCTAAATGGTACATTAGAGCACAGCTTTTTTATCTTTCTAGACATCCACTGTACTGATAGTCGGGACTTCCCCAGGAAGTTTAGTGGTAGTATCCTCAAACATAGAGCTATTTCTCCTTTATTTTCCCAGTCCCATGGTGCTGAGTTACTCTCAGAATGTCAAAGCTGGGAATATGTCTCTCTGCTGCAGGAGTTCAGTGGCACAGAGTTCACGGTGCAGAGTAACTTTATAGCAACGTGGCTAATACCCTAAATACCCTTGCCTTGGGAAACAGGCAAGGTTCCCTCCAGGGGTTAGGGGAAGTCATGGGCAAACAAATTCTGCAATGGGCCCCAGAAAGACTTTCATGACTGAGAACTGTTTGGTCCTATTCTAATGTGAGTTCTTCAGATTCTGAATGCTCCACCCTAAGCTTAGGCAAGCCCTCAAGTGCATGGGGAAAAGAGGACCTTTAAAGCATTATCTCAGGGCGCCTGGGTGGCTCAGTTGGTTGGGCGGCTGCCTTCGGCTCGGGTTGTGATCCCAGAGTTTCGGGATCGGGTCCCGCATCAGGCTCCCGGCTCCGTGGGGCGTCTGCTTCTTCCTCTGACCTTCTCTCCTCTCATGCTCTCTCTCACTTTCTCTGTCTCTCAAATTAAAAAAAAAAAAATCTTTAAAGAGTTATCTCATACTGATCTCTAGAACTGACCACTTAGAACTCAAACAAAGCAAAACCTTATTCTCTGTATGTTAGAACAAATATTTGAGACTGGGATGGCTTTCCAGGCAATGTATCAAGATAAAGTGAAGCACAATCATTGGAAACAGCAAGATGAACATTAGGTGCTGTAAGACTACAAGTGTTTTTGTGTTCCTGAAATTTAATATTGAAAGCAGAAGTTACAAAAATATGAAAAAGGAGGATTTGTGTGTTACATTAAGAAATTTCAATCCTCATATAGATGGTATGTTGTAGCATTTCTCCTTCTATGTCTGACACATTTCACAAGCATAATGTTGTCCAGATTCATCCATATTCTCATAAAGGACAGAATTATCTTCTTTTTTTTTTTTAAGATTTTATTTATTTATTTGACAGAGAGAGAGAGATCACAAGTAGGTAGACAGGCAGGAAGAGAAAGAGGGGGAAGCAGGGAGCCCAGAATTACTTCTTTTTAAAGTTGGAATAAGGGGCATTTGGGTGGCTCAGTCAGTTGAATATCTGACGCCTGATCTCAGCTCAGGTCTTGATCTTAGGGTTCTGAGTCCAAGCCATACATTGGGCTCTAACACTGGGTTTGGAACCTATTTAAAAAAATTAAAGGTGGTATAATATTCCATTATATGTGTATGCTGCAATTTGTTTATCCATATGTTTGTGGATGAACACTTAGGTTGAACACAAGTTAATCTGTCTCGGCTATTGTGAATAATACTGCAGTGAACATGAGAGTGCAGATATCTCTGTTTTCATTTCCTTTGAATAAATACCCAGAAATGGGATCATATTGTCATTCTATTTTAACTTTTTTTTAAAGATTTTATTTATTTGAGGAAGAGAGAGAGAGAGTGAGCTAGAGAGAGAAGGAGCAGGGGGGGAAGGGAGAGAGAGAAGAAGTCTTTCCGCTAAGTGAGGAACCTGATGCCCGACTCGATCCTGGGACTCCTGGACCATGACCTGAGCTGAAGGCAGATGCTTAACTGACTGAGCCACCCAAACATCTGAGAAAGATTATATATCTTTTTTTTCCTACGTGTCTTTTAATGAATCTGTGTTAAGTTTCTAATAGGGAAAAGATACTAGAGGGGAGGAAGGCTCAGTATCATAAACTTAGTTGTCTCTCACCCCTAAGAAGGAGAAAAAGTCATTATATTATAGTTTGCTGTAAGGACTGTTACTTGAATAATCTAAACAATAGATATGCTACCAGAATTTTAGGTAGACGTGTGTATAAATGGACAGAAAATATTGATGAACTGAAGGTCATAATCTTCATATGGCTTTAAGAACATGTTCATATTGTTGGGCTGGCAATCCTGGGGAGCCCAGGAGACTCAACAAAATGACCACTGATCCTCCTTCACCCTGAAACCTTCCTGCCACGAGGCCTTCCTTCCTTGGTACACAAAGGAACAAAGACCTAAAAAAGCCTGCCTGTATAGGGCATTGTCCAGCCCCAAAGCCCACCTTTATATTGTGGTTACCTGAGCCCCTTTTTCTCCCCCATAAATATTGGCCAGCCATGTTCCTGGGCGCAACTTCCTTGGCCCTGTCCTAACCGGGACCAAGGAACCTCTCCCGAGAGCACTTCCATTAAAGCCTGCTGGACCTATTATCTGGCCTCCTGTCTCTGGTTATTTTTTACTGCCAACTGGAATAAATCTTACATTTGGTGCCTATTCAGACCTATTATCTGGCCTCCTGTCTCTGGTTATTTTTACTGCCGACTGGAATAAATCTTACAGATATGATGCAAAAACAGGTGTTCTCATGCTGATAATGGCTATGGTTATCCTACAGCAGAATTTAAAGAATGTCAAATCTTTTGACAAAAATTAGTTCTATCTTGCATCTTGCATTACAAAGCCTCTTAAGTTCTTTAATACTCAAATCCTCATTAAACAACAAAATGTTATAGAAATTATTATTCAGATTGAAAGTTGTTGCACACATGGAAAGTATCATTACTCTTTTGACATGAAAACATTACAGTGAGAAAATCCAAAGCTTCTACTTCATTTTCAGGGAAAACCACTTTTTCATCCTTCTTCGGATCTGCTGGGTCTTTACACTGTAGATGATTGGATTCATCAGGGGTGGGAAGAGAATATAGATATTGCCCATAAGGACATGAACGGAAGGTGAGAGATGCTTTCCAAAGCGGTGCACCATGGTGAGGCCAATAATGGGGATGTAAAAGACCAGGACAGCACAGATGTGGGACACACAGGTCTGGAAGGACTTGAGCCTCTCCTCCCGGGATGCTATTGCCAGCACTGTATGCAGGATGAAAACATAGGAGATGAGAACGAACACAGCATCCAACAACAAGGTACAAATCACTAGAGCCAGGGCATAGAAGCTGTTGAAGCGGATGTCGGAGCAGGCGAGTCGGAGTAGGTCCTGGTGCAGGCAGAAAGAGTGGGAGAGGATGTGAGGGCGGCAGTAATGGAAGAACTTCAGGCGAATGA
>JAPYYJ010004059.1:0-10821 GCA_028533885.1 Nasua narica
CACTGATTGGATGGTTACAAAACTCCCTCTTTTCCTTCGCCCCAATACATGCTATCACTTCGAAATTTGGATATAGCTGGGAAATATATGGGCATCTGAAATAGGCTCTCACCACTTCTGTTTCCTGCTTCAACATATAAAGAGCTCAGAAGTTGTCACTCCCAAACTTAAACAAAAGGCTGAATAAGTTAAAATTAAACTCTTTTTAAATCCACCAGAGAACTGAGGTGACGGGGTAAACAGATGTCCTGAAAACTAAAAAAAATTCAAATACAGAGAATCACAGCATACTTAGATTAGAAGCCACTAGGGTTAGTAATGGGTAAGAACACTCGGTGATTTACTGATAATACATAGGCTGAGCCTGAGCTAGCTTGAGAGTTAAAAACTCCTGGAGGAACAGGCTTTTGGTGGCTTCCACATTGTCGTGGGTTTTATTTCTAGGAGCCCATTAGCTTCTCATTTTGATGACTAGAGAAAAATTGCTTCTTGCTTTTATTAGGTAGAGGATAAAAGTAACCATATTGATGTATGCCCAAAACATTCTATTCTCAGTAGCAAAGTCCTGCTCTTGGGGAAGCTGCTTTACTAGAACCTAATATATTGTAGGAAAAGTGCAATTATATAACTTGAGCCTTTCTACCCTCTTTTTCACACATATGGAGAGGAAAAAGTGGTAAGAAAGTCTTCGGCATGTCACAGCCCAGGGACTCTTGCCCATTAAAAAGTAAGATTTAATCATGCGGTTATAGAATACTTCCTCTTCCTAATACTTTGACACCTTATCAACAGTACTCCAGTATAACAATGGATTACAACTGGGAGAGCTATTAGAAACCGACTTAAACAAGTTTCTAAATAGACCCAAAGGCAACAGTGGAACTATATAAAGACATTAAAGGAAATGAAGCCTCTGACACCTACAGCCACATTAAACATTAAACATAGCCTCACTCAATATAAATATATTTATATATTAAGAATAAATATAAACCTCACATTAAGAACTTCTTTATCTCCTTTTCTATTAACCAATATCATGTTGAACTTTCAACAAGAAATGACAAGGCATGTTAAAATTCAAGGAAAACACAATTGAAAGAGATAAAGCAAGCATTAGAAATAGACTAATATGTGGCAGAGATTTTACAGTTATGAGACCTGGAATTTAAAATGACTATGATAATAACTATACTCTGTACTGGAAATAGTGGATGACACTCAAGAACAGATGTGCAGTGTAAGCAGAATAAAGGAAACTTTGAGAACAAATCAAAAGGGAATGCTAGAAAGCGAACACCATAAAAGGAATGAAGAATTGCTTTGATTGGCTCTTCTGTAGACAGGACACAGCTGTGGAAAGAATCAGTGAATTTGAAGATATGTCAATAAAAGTTTCCAGAACTAACAGGCAAAATTAAAATAAGAATGAAAAATAAAGTATGGAATATTCAAGAAGTGTGAGAAAAATTATAAAATGTGTAATGTATGCATAATACAAATAGTAAAAGGAGAAGAGAGAACAGAGTAACAGAAATAGTGCAGTAATAATTGTTGAGAATTTTCCAAAATTGTCAACAAATACTAAGCTACAAATTCAGGAATTTAGACAACACAAAGCAGAATTAAGAACCAAAAATCTACACTAGGCATATTTTAATCAAACTTCGGAAAAACCAAAGTCAAAATGAAAATCTTGAAAGAAGTTGGTGATTGGGGAGAGATCTTACCTACGGAGGATGATAATAATTACACTGTAATTGCTTCAAAGTCATGCAAGCAAAAAGAGAGTGGAATAAACTAAAGTGTTGAAAGAAGAAAACTCACCAATTTAGGATTTTCTGTGCAGTGAAATTATCCTTCAACTATAAAGGAAAAAAATACTTTCTCAGGCAAACAAAAAAATGAGGAAATTTGTTGCCAACAGACCAGCCTTGCAAGATGTGTTAAAAATACATTCTTCAGAGAGAAGGAAAATAATATGTCAGAAACTTCTATCTACATAAAAAAGAGAGCATTAGAGAAGGAATAAATACAAGTAAGATACATTTAAAATTTTTCTTCTAGTTGCTCAAATAGACTACAATTCAAAATAATAATAAAATGATATATTATGTGATTATAACTTATAGATAAATGAAATGAATGACAGTGATAAGCTATGGAAACATTCAGTTATAAACTACCTATGCTCCCTGTGAAGTGATATAGTGTTATTTGAAAGTAGATGTAGATTACTTGTAGTTATATATTGCAATAGTTAGAAACAATCATTACAATTATATTTAAAAATATATTTGATGTGCTAAGAGGAGAGAAAATAAAATCATATAAAATATTCAGTTAAAACAAGAGAAAAAATACAAACAGAATAAATTCAACAGGTAGAAAATGTTTACAAACATGGTAGATAGTAATCCAAAAAGTCAACAATCATGTTATTTTTTTTCTTTTTTCAAATTTTTCTTTAATTCTAAGTTAGTTAACATATAGTGTAATATTAGTTTCAGGAGTAGAATGTAGTGATTCATCAATTACATGTAACACTGAGTGCTCAGCACATCAAATGCCCTCTTTAATACCCACCCTCATTTGGACTATCTACTGCTGATGGCCCCTCCATCAATTCTCAGTTTGTTCTCTATAGCTAAGAGTTTCTTATGGTTTGCCTCCCTCTATTTCCCCTTCCCCTATGTTCCTCTATTTTGTTTCTTAAACTCCACATAGGAGTAAAATCATATGGTATTCATCTTTCTCTAACTGACTTACTTTGCTTAATATAATACACTCTAGTAGCTCCATCCAGGTTGTTGTGAATGGCAAGATTTCATTCTTTTTGATAGTTGAGTAATATTCCTTGCATATATACCTCTTCTTTATCCATTCATCAGCTGATGGGCATTTAGGCTTTTTCCATTATTTGGCTATTGTTGATAATGCTGCTATAAACATCAGAGTGAATGTGCCCTTTCGAATTAATATTTTTGTATCTTTTGGGTAAATACCTAGTAATACATTTGTTGATTCACAGGGTAGTTCTATTTTTAACTTTTTGAGGAACCTCCATATTGCTTTCCAGAGTGGCTGCATTGCCACCAACAGTGGAAGAGGGTTCCCCTTTCTTTACATCCTTGCCAATATCAGTTATTTCCTGTGTTGTTAATTTTAGCCATTCTGACAGGTGTGAAGTGGTATCTCAGTGTGGTTTTGATTTGTATTTCCCTGATGATGAGTAATGTTGAGCATCTTTTCATGTGTCTATTGGCCATCTGGATGTCTTCTTTGGGAAAAATGTCTATTCATGTCTTCTGCCCATTTCTTAACTGGATTATTTGGTTTTGGGGTGTTGAGTTTGATAAGTTCTTTACAGATTTTTGATACTAACCCTTCATCAAATATGTCATTTGCAAATATCTTCTCCCATTCCATAGGCTGCCTTTTAGTTTTGTTGATTGTTTCCTTTGCTATGCAGAAGCTTTTTATCTTGATGAAGTCCCAGTAGTTCATTTTTGCTTTTGTTTCCCTTGTCTCCAGAGACATGTCTAGCAAGAAGTTGCTGTGGTCATGGTCAAAGAGGTTGCTGCCTATGTTGTCCTCTAGGATTTTGATGGATTCCTGTCTCACATTTAGTTCTTTCATCCATTTTGAATTTACTTTTGTGCGTGGTGTAAGAAAGTGGTCCAGTTTCATTCTTTTACATGTTGCTGTCTAATTTTCCCAACACCATCTGTTGAAGAGACTGTCCTTTTTCCATTGCATATTCATTCCTTCTTTGTCAAGCATTAGTTGACCATAGAGTTGAGAATCCATTTCTGGGTTCTATATTCTGTTCCAATGATCTATGTGTCTGTGTTTGTGCCAGTACTATACTATATTGATGATTATAGCTTTGTAATATAGCTTGAAACCTGGAATTGTAATGGCTCCTGCTTTGCTTTTCTTTTTCAAGACTGTGTTTGAGAGACAAGGCAAACTTAAGGTCCTCCTAATACTCTGTCATCTTAACTCCTTCCACTCAAAAATCACTTTGAATGTAAATGGTCTAAATTCGTCAATTAAAAAAAAAAAGTGCACAAAACCACAAGGCCCAACTATTGCTTTCTATAGGACAGCCACTTTATTTTTTTACATTTTTACTTAAATTCCAGCTAGTTACCATAAAGTATAATATTAGTTTCAGGTATACAATATAGTGATTCAACAATTCCATACAACACCTTGTTCTTGTCACAACAAATGCACTCTTTAATCCCCACTACCTATCTAACCCATCCCCCCCACCTCCCATCTGGTAACCATCGTTTTTTTCTCTACAGGTAAGAGTATAGGATACCCACTTTAATTATAAGACAGACATATTAAAAGTAAAAGACAAATATATGTCATTCTAACATTAATCATAAGAAATCTAAAGTTATCTATATTAATTTCAGAAAAAGCAGGGAGACTTCAGAAAAGCAAAATTGTCAGGGATAAAGAGAAACATTACATAATCAGAATTTTGTAAGGACATACCAATCCTTAATGTGTATGCATCTAACAACAGAGCAAGAGAATATGTGAGGCAAAACCTAATAGAGTTGTGTTACGATCTAAACCAACCCCCTCCCATTTATATGTTGAATCCTAACCCCCAGTACAGTAGAATGTAACTACATTTGAAGATAAAGTCTTCATAGATGTAATTGCTATGTTATAATGAAGTCATTAGTGTGGGCTCTAATCCAATAGAACTGGTGTTTCTATAAGAAGAGGAGATTAGGATGTGGATGCACACAGAGGAAAGACTCTGTGAAGACACAGGGAGAAGATAGCCACTAGCATGCCAAGGATATAGGCTACAGGAAAACAAACAAACAAACAAAATAAACTAACAAATAAACAAGCCTGACAATACCTTGATCTCAGATTTTTAGCCCTAGGACTGTGAGAAAGTAAATTTCTGTTGTTTAAGCTATTCACCTCTATGGTACTTTGTTATGTTAGCCCAAACAAACTAATGCAAACTGCAAGGAGAAATAGTTAAATCCACTATTATAGTTGGAGACTTTAACAGCCTTCTTTCAGTAATTGACAGATTCAGCAGGCAGAAAATCAGTGAGGGTAGAGTTGGACTGAACAGCACCATCAATCAACTGGACCTAATTGACATTTATAGAACATTTCATCCAACAACAGCAGAACACACATTCTTCTTGGGCTCATGTGAAACATTCACCAGGATAAACAATATCCTGGCCTTCAAATACATCTTAACAAATTTTAAAAAATGGAAACCATACAAAGAATATTCTCAGAACACTGGAATTAAACTAGAAATCTATAGCAGAAAGATACCTGGAAAATCCTAAAATATTTGGAGAATAAGCAACACACTTCTAAATAGTATAGATAAAAGAAGTCTGAAGAGAAACTAAGAAATAGACAATCAAGTCCAGACCACCAGATTTACCAAGTATGGCATGAATAATCTACTTAAATTTCCATAATTTCAGTTTCCATAATTGAAGAAATGACATCTTTCTGTCAAGTTAGGAGAGGTCATTAGAGATAATGAAATTAATTCAACTTAAAGTTTGAATTATTTTTAGACAATCAATGGCAGCTTTTACTAATGTAACACCTTAACCATATTATTTCCTTATTCTTATTCATGACTGAGAAGGGGTCATGAGAACCCACAATTTGTGGCCAAGTCAGACAAAAATGTAGGTAATCTGGGATTCATTGTCACAGGTATCTAAAATAGGACCCAATCTTACGGAACTGAGTCCTTAACCTGTGGGGTCTCTGCCAAAACTTGTAGTTAGTGCCATAATTGAATCGTAGGACACTCTGTTGGTGTCTAGAGAGTTAGAGCATTGTTTGGTGTGGAAAATTGTCACATTTGGTGTCAGAAGTAAAGTGTTCTCTGAGTATAGAATAAAACAAGCACAGACGTTTTTCCTTTTAGTAACACAGTGTTTGACAATAATGGGCACTCAATTAACGTCAAAGGGATGGTGAATTATAAGTTAAAATATATTTCTTGCATCTGAAGTTTCTGTAAAAGTGAAAATTTTGAAAGAAAAATATTTCTATTGAGTTTCATAATATGACAATGGAAGGAAATCATTCTCCAATTTATCGTCATAATAAACGCTTCATCCCTTCCATTCACTCATGCCCTATTCTAGGTGCTGGGAGATAGAGCAGTGAACAAAATACTGAAATTCCTGCCTTCATGGAACTTATAATTTTATATATAGACACACATCTAGTAAGTTTCTAAATGACATAAAGTTAAGTGCTTTCATCTGCTACTGAAATGTTAGTACCTGGAAGAATTCTTGCCTAACCCTTAGACTAACGTCTCTATTAAATGCTGTCAAATAATGCATAATTTTTCTTCTTAGCTTTTACCAAATTACATTTTTAATTGTGTAATTATTTTAATATATGCCTCATCCATTAAACTTTAGAACCCATGAGAATGGAATTCAAGTATGTCACTTAAAAAATATTTTATGCAAAAAAAAATATTTTATGCTCATTGTCTAGAATTGTTTCTCATACAGTAACAACCATAGAACCATTCACTCAAAAAGTGAATGAATGCATGAATGAATGAATGAATGAATTGGTGGCCTTATTTAGTCTGCAATTATGTGAGCTTAGAATAATTAATGAAGGATTGCATATGGTAAAGCCAAGACTAAGAACAATTAAACAACTTGTTCAAATCATTTGCATGATAACATTAATGAGAAGACTTGGCTCTTCTGAATATAAATACGGTTAATTTTTCCGATACCACATAGACTCGCTGTGTTAAAGAAATACCAAAATTTAAATCAAATTCTAGCAAACCATGTATATTATACTGCAGGTAAAGCAGTAGAAAAACAATGAACTGCATTAAAAATCACTGCTTTTAGGGTGCCTGGGTGGCTCAGTTGGTTAAATGTCCAACACTAGATTTCAACTCAGGTCATGATCTCATGGTAGTGAGGTCAAGCTCTCTGGCTCCACCACTTAGCAGGGAGTTTGCTTGAGATTCTCTCTCTTCTTCTTCCTCTGCTCTTACCCCTATCCCCATGAGCGTGCGTGCCTACACACATGCAGGTTCTCTCTCTCTCTTAAATAAATAAATGAATCTTAAAATAATCCTTGTTCTTACAAGAATATAACATACTATCAGCATCCTCCCTAAAGACTCTATCATAGTATTTCCTAAAATGTATCGTGTCCATAGTAATAGTATCTTAAACATATCAATAAGTTTGGAAATATTTACCCAGAAAAGGATACTTGAGTTCTTCCTTCCACCCACCCCCAAGAAAAACAGTGAAAAGGGCACCTGGGTGGCTTAGTCAGTTAAGTGGTTGCCTTCACCTTAGGTCAGCTGAGAGCCTGCTTTTCCCTCTCCCTCTGTTTGCTGCTCTGCCTACTTGTGCTCTCTCTTTCAAATAAATAAATAAAATCTTTTTAAAAAATTAATAAAATAAAAACAGTAAAAAAGTGTACAAATGCTAAAGTAACTTTAAATTTCAAATTCCATGTAAGAGGTGAGGTAATACTATTCCAGTAATTTTATGTATATAAACCTTAAGCAGAAAAGACACAGTTCAGGAGAGTTAATAATGGCTCAGTTTCCATTGCTGGAATTTATGCTTTTATTTTCTGCTTGCTGTCATCACAGGATGCCATTTTCTCCATTTTTCTTTTGTTTGTTCTATTTTTAATCTGGTCTTTGCCGCCTCAAGTTTTCATATTTATGCATATAAAGAATGAAAAAAGCTGAATATGTTTATTATTTTCATTGATTGAAAACATGACAATTAATTTCAATAATATTATGCTCTAGGAATATCAAATTTATTAGTCCAGTATTTAACAAAAACATTCCCTATCTAAGAAGTATAGTAAGCGTACTGTTAATATTCATACAAATATGAAGAAAATCTCATCTTGAATTACATGAGGAATCTTGGCTTTATTTTTAGTGATATTTGGTATAATATTTTGGTACGTATGGTAACTAACATATTTATGAAATATAAATTAGACATGCAAACATTTCCTTTGAAAAATTTCATTCCACCAGAGTGTAAACTGTGGGACAGCAAGGGTATTTTCTGTTTAATTTATTCTTCTATGATTAAGAACAATGCCAAGCATGTAAGAGATGTTACATTTTTTGTTCTTTCTAATGAAAGTACGTCAGATGACTTCCTATAGCTTAGTAACACAAGGAGTAATTTGTATAGCCATTGTTTTAGCTAAACAAACAAAATAATGACAAAATATTTCTTCAGAATTCATCATCTTATAGAATTAAGAAATAAAATTTTATAAACGCACATTTCAATTCATCAGAACTGAATGAAATGAGCCTGTGTGCTTTGGCAAGCTAAAATACAAATATTTAAGTTCACCTGCCTGTTAAGGATGTGCACTGTAAAGAAAGCAACAAGTTGCAGGATGTGTATTAACCAGGGAACTAAAAAAAAACAGAGCAACTTTAATTTTTTAATTAGACAGAGGTGAAGGTATAGACAATTAATTTACAATATACTCTATTCTTTGTCATGAGTGACACATTTTTATTGCTGTTCTGTTTGCTGACAACTCATTTAAAAGAAAAAAAGGCTCTAGTTGTCACTGTTTCACAATTGAGATTTTTACCAATCTGAAAAATCCACTTTTGGTCTGTTTGAACATTGTCTTGAGAAATGTTATTTACATGACTGTGAAAAATCATTAAATTTGGCTAGTGTAGGAAAGAAAGAATTCTCATTAACTGTACCTACTGGTGGATTTACTGTGAAGCTGAGGGTCAGGGCCCTTCACTTGCTTAAGCCTTATCTTAGGTCTTAAGAGGGGCCCTAGTGATATGTCCACATGATCATCTGCTTTTGGAGAGATAGAGAAAAATGTATTTAATTTTAAACTTAAAGATTTAACATTTTTGCAGTAATAATCTGATAACATCTATATGGTAAAAATATTTCTAAGAACATTTCTATGACATTACAATTAGCATGAAGATTCTATTATCACCAGTTTTTTTTTAAAGTTTTACATATATTTAATATAAAGGTTGGCTTTGCATATAATATCATATAATAGACACAGAATCATGTGTGTGTATCATATAAAATATAATGTTATCATTCATTAACTTTATTGTAGATCTTGCTTATTTTGTTTTTGGAAATGGACACCACAATTTGGAGACTCCTGCCATTTTTCATTTGCTCCTTATGGGCTTTAGATAAGATTTATATAGTTTTCAAGGTTGAAAATATCTGCACAAGTCTAGTTGTACAAACTTGAGTTTTCAATTTTTCACAGGAATTTTTTTTCCTATCTGGAATCTTTGGCAGAGATGAGTTTTCCTTTTTCCTGTGTTGTTATTGAAGACTTTTCATTTTCAATCACCTTCTTTCGCTGAGAAAGAAGCCTTCCAGAATACCTGGTTAAGAGAGATGCCTACCTCCACTTCTGGGCTTCACATGGGACACAGTCAGTGCTCACTCTTCCATGAGAGGACCAATCCCAGTATCTGTCTACTGGGTGAATTTTGCTTGAATTTGTCTTCTGATAATTGATAGAATTCAAATGAATCAAGAGAATATAAATGCAAACTTAAAATTCACTTTCTATTTGGCAAAAAAAACACACCTCACCAAATTGTGAGAATGTGCAGGTATAAATATATATTCACACACACACACACACACACAGAGTATTATTACTTTTCACTTTATATTATACTTTATTGATTAGAGTGATAATGATTTATTAGATATATTTTGGTATTTTTATTTTTTATTTTAATTTTTTTAAAGACTTTATTTATTTGACAAAGAAAGAGAGAAAGCATGCAAAAAAGCAGGGGAGCAGCAGGCAGAGGGAAAAGGAGAAGCAGGCTCCCCCCTGCGCAGGGAGGCTGCCCTGGGACTTGATTCCAGGATTCTGGGATCATGACCTAAGCCAAAGTCAGATGCTTAGCTTAGTTTTAGCTCACTGAGCCACCCAAGCACTCCTTGGTCTTTTTAAATCAAGCTGTTTTTTAGATGTAAGAAACATTTGTATGTGTGTCTGATGCGTACTTTTTCAATGTTGTATTTGCAAACATGATTAAAGTTTTTAAACTTTTGAAAATCAAGAGCAGACTTTGGGTTGTTCTGGATCAAAGATTTGATTTGCATTTAACTGTAAGCTATTTTTCCATCCTTTATATAAATATAGATTAGACTTTCAAATGAAAGTGAAGAGAAAAAAGAACAAAATCCATAATGTCTCTTTCAGTTAGGTAGAAATACTAGAAAAATATCTATTACTAGCAGAATTACAAGTAAAAACATCTGTGATAAGATATATTATTATGGTTGATTGAGCCTAACAGTATGGAGAACACTACTATTTATAGAACAAAAATAAAGTTTAACTATATATTTCTGAGCTCCAAAAATATTACCTTCAAGAAATAATATCTCTTTAAAAATTACTTTTTTACTTTTCATGAAAATAATTAATACTCATCTGTAACCTAGAAGGTTATGGGATTATTTAATAAACTTGAAATTCCTGAAGCTTTCTTGAATAATGACTCTTCATAAAAGGCTATTAGAAGGTTCAAAACAGCAAAGATTCAAAGATTACTGGGAGAAGAATTCTAAGTGTGATAATAAAGATCAGAGCAGAAATCAATGAAATAGAAACAAAAAGAACAGTAGAACAAATCAACGAAACTAGGAGCTGGTTCTTTGAAAGAATTAATAAAATTGATAAACCCTTGGCCAGACTTATCAAAAAGAAAAGAGAAAGGACCCA
>JAPYYJ010004060.1:0-10820 GCA_028533885.1 Nasua narica
CTTGCCCCGGCCCGCCTCTGACTGTGTTCTTCTCTCTCCCACACCGGCATTCCCTCAGCAGGAATGGGCAATGCCAGGGCTGAGGATCTCCCGCCCAGGCCCGCTTGGCCCCTCACCCCCCAGCTCTGCCTCAGAGGAGACACTCTCCCCTCATCCCCCAGGGCCTGCCTTCCCCAGAGGAGGCCTCCAGGGAGGGCCTGCCAGGCCTGTGAGGCTACAGGGAGCGGCAGCAGACAGCCCTTCTGGGTGCGCACCAAGGAGGAGGCTTTGCAAGAAGGGTTTTCTGGGACCCGCTCCTGGCCTCGGGGCTGGGGCGCTGGCAGGCTCCGGGGGTTCGGGACAAGGACAGGAGTGTCCACTGCCGGGACCCCCCTGTTGGAGCCGGCTCCACCGTTGCTCTGGGTAGGAGAGGCGGGCTTCGGGCCACCTGCCTCCCCAGGTCATCGTGGTAGGCTGTGTGGGGACACAGAAAGCTGGCCCATGGCGACAGCTCTGACAGGCCCGAGAACGGAGCAGCAGAGGCCAGGAGGGGCAGGGGGTGGAGGGCCCGTGGGCAGGGACGGACTGCATGAGTGGCCAGCGTGGCGTGGGCCGGTGTCGCTCCAGCTTGCCTCTCCACCTGAGGACAGCCTCCCCTCCCCCCCCCACCCAGGGTGGAGGCACCACTCACCTCTCAGCTTGCTGAAGAGGCCTTGGCAGTCCTGACTCCGTGGGCACCCCACCTGATGACCTTCCCCCAAGCCGCCAGCCCATGGAAGGGGAAGGAGCAGGGAATGGATTCAGCTGGAGGGGCAACCTTGGGAGGTGGCAGGGACCCGGGGGTCTCTGTCCCCTCCTCTGGACATGGGAACAATGACTACGATAGCTACCTCGTGGGAATGCCACCAGTCGTCGGGGGGATAGATGCCCTGGGACCCCAAACCGTGGATCCACCCTGCAGAAGGTAGGGAGCCCATGCCCGTACCACCCCCCACTACAGGCTCCATCCTGTGGTCCCTGGCCTGAGATCTGAGTCTGCACCCCCGAGAGCACACTTCCAAAGGAGGAAAAGGAGGATGTGGGCACTGAGCACAGGCCCGGGCGGGCCTGCCAAGCATGGGCCCAGGGAGCGGGCCTCTCACGGGGCCTCGGCCACATCAGTGCCATCCCCAGGTGGGTCTTTGGATTCCTCTAACTGCCCCCCCACCCCAGGACTGAAAGCCCTCACTGGCGGGACCCTTGTTGGCCCAGGGCTCATGGCTCACGTCCCTGTCCCCTGTGCCTGGCCTAAGGCCTGGAGAAGAGCAGACAAGAAGGCCTGTGGGTTAATGGGATTAATGCCCTCCCACTCCTTCCTGCTCTGGTCCTTGTAGAAAGGAGAGGAAAATAGCCCAGGCCCTTCTCATCTCTTGATAAGATAAGAGACCCATCCATCTTGCTCCCTTTCCCCTCTGGGGAAGAGAGAAGGGCCCCTCCCCCCTGCAAACCCTGGCAAACCCCCTCGCAAACCCCACCGAACCCCCAGGCCAGACCCCGCACCTGCTCTCGACACCCACCCGCCAGCAGGCCTTGCGTAAGTGCGACACAAGGCACCCATCCATCTCTTTCCTCCTCCTCCAGCGGGAGGCCTCCAGCCCTGACCCCTGCCCTGGGTTTCCTGGCCTGGTCCAGGGACAGCTTCTCCCATGACGTGATCGAGTCTGCCGGTCCGGGCCTCCAGACGAGATAAAAGGGTTGCGCTGACCGGGGGCGGAGGGAGCATCAGAATGGCACTCAGGGCAATGGCACAAGGGTGGCTGGCCGGGCGCTGGCCGTCCCTGAGCTGGGCACGCGCACTGGGCACCGGAGCGGCTCCGGCCCCCAAGGCGGTGCTGCCCTTCGAAGCCATACCGCGGTGTCCCGGCAACAAGTGGCTGAGGTTGCTGCAGATCTGGAAGGAGCAGGGCTCTGAGAACCTTCACCTGGAGATGCACCAGACCTTCCAGGAGCTGGGGCCCATTTTCAGGTAAAGCGCTCGCTGCCGGCCTCGGGGAGAGCACCCTAACCCGCTCTCCCTCCTGGCTGCTGAGTCCTGGCCGGGCGCTGCGCACGCGCACTGCCCCATCCCAGCCGGGCGCCTGTGGCTGGGCTCTGCCTGCGTCCTTAGGCAGGCAGGGTGGGAGCTGAGCGGTGGCTGCTCTGTGCCTTTGCCCATGGAGACCGCGGCTCTTGGTGAGGACGGAAGGAACACCCCCCGGCTGGCCGCTAGGGGCTGAGCGCAGACAGCAGAGCAGGAGAGCCTTCCTGGCTTAGACAGCCGGCGGGAGCACCTGCTCCGAGCCAGCGTCCAGGCCGGGACAAGGGAGAGGCCCACCCGAGACAGGCCGGCTTGGTTCCGCAGAGCGAGGCCCAGGGATGGACACGGCCCCCCAGCAGGGCTCTGAGCTTTGTCCCGCAGGTACGACGTGGGAGGGACACACATGGTGTACGTGGTGCTGCCCGAGGACGTGGAGAGGCTGCAGCGAGCGGAGAGCTCTCAGCCCTGGCGGCCACCCCTGGATCCCTGGCTGGCCTACCGACAGCATCGCGGGCACAGATGTGGCGTGTTCTTGCTGTGAGAGCCAGGCGGGGGAGGGGGGCGGGGTTTCGGGGACCGGGTGCCTCCCGCTGCAGGGACGACCTGGCTGGCAAGCCCGGAAGCACCCCAGCCCAGGCAGGACCTGAGCAGTGGGGCCTGTGTCTCCCGCAGCTGGGGAGGGGCAGTGGGGCCCCGGCCCTAGAGAGGGGGAGGATGACCACTGCCACTGGGGAGCACCCATTCTGCACCCGCCTCTGCAGTTTGTCCAAGCAGGGTGGGCTTTGCCCTTTCTAAAGGTCGGGCAGCCCAGGCCTGGGGCAGGGCAGTCGCTGACCAGGCATCCATGTCAGCGAGTGCCCGGGCCTGTAGGCCCCCCAGACTACAACCCTCCACACCAGGTCCCCTGTGGGACTTAGAGTTGAGCACGGGAAGCTCAGGATGGAGAGGCTGGGAGATGGGGAGAGGTCTGGCAGTAGAAAAGACACCTTTGCTCAGAAGCTAAACTCTAAGTGGGTGCCTGCGTGAGCATGAGCCTCTGCGTGTGCCCGTGTGTGTGTGTGTGTGTGTGTGTGTGTGTGTGTTTCTGTGGCGCTCATGTGTGCTCACCGGGAGGTGCTGTTGTGAGCACGTGAATGCATGTGTGTTTGCCCATGTTGGCTTCCTTCTGTTTGTGTTCATGCCGTTGTGTGCGTGTTTGCACGTGTGCATGGTTTGGCTCCTTGTGTGTGTGAGCGTGCACGTGCTATCATATGTACCGCCTACATATGAGTGTGTCTGCATGTGTGTGCATGGTTTGGAGCATTCCAGGTGTGTTGCGGGAGTTGTGCGTGTGGGAACTGTGGGTGTGTGTTGTCTGTGTCGGCAAGCATGTATGCCGGTGTCTCCGTGTCTTATGTGCATACATGTGTGCACGTGTGTGCATGCGATCATTCTCACTACCTGCAGGCAACCAGCCGAAGAAAAGAAGGTGTTTCTGCTCAAATGTGGCGGAGAATGCAGGTCCCTCCCCACCATCCACTGGAGGACATCCGGGGAGCCCCCGTTGCTCAGGGCCCTGGAGTTCTTGGAGAGAACTGGTCTAATCGAATCATAATCGCCCTGTTGGGGAGAATGCTTTTCTCCTCCCCCCCTCCTCCTTCTCCCTTTTCTTTTTCTTCCTCTTCCTCCTTCTCTTCCCCCTCTTGTCTTCCTTTTCTTCTTTTTCTCCTCCTCCTTCTTTTTCTCCTCCTCTTCCCCCTCCTCCTTCCTCTTCTTCCTCCTCCTCCTTCTTACTTTTCTCCTTCCCTTCCTCCTCCACCTCCTGCTCCAACTCCTCCTCCCCTTCTTCCTCTCCTTCTTCATCTTCTTATCCTTCTTCCTCCTCTTCCTCTTCTTCTTTTTCTCCTCCTTTTCCTTCTTCTTCTTCTCCTCCTACTCCTCCTTCTCCTGTTCCTCCCTCTCCTTCTCCACCTCCTGCTCCCCCTCCTTCTTTCTAATTGAAGGATAACACGCACTCTTATATTAGTATCGGGAGTACAATGTAAGGATTCAACACTTCCGTCCGTTACTCAGTGCTCATCACAACAAGTGATCAAGTACTCTCGATCCCCACCCTCATTCCTCCCAAACTCTCCCTGCCGACAACCACTAGTTTGTTCTTTGTTTTTAAGACTCTGATTTTTGTTTGTCTCTCTCTTTCTGTGTTTGTGCATTTGCTTTGTCTCTTCAATTCCGCATATAAGTGAAATCTTATGGTAATCTGTCTTACTCTGACTGACAATTTTTGCTTAGCTTAATACCCTCTACATCCATCCATGTGATTGCAAATGGCCAAGATCCCGTTCTTTTTAGTGACTGAGTATTATCCCATCATATGTAAAAATATCTATCTAGATCTGTATCTTGGCAAGCATAAATAGTGCTGCAATAAACATAGGGGTGCAGGTATCTTTGGATTTCTGCTTGCATTTTCTTTGGGTAAATAGCCTGTAGTGGAGCTCATTTTAACTTTTTGAGGAACCTGCATACTTTTCTCCAGAGCAGCCGCACCGGTCTGCATTCCCACCAACAGTACATGAGGGTTCCCCTTTCTCCACATCCTCACTAACCCCTGTCGCTACTTGTGGTCTTGATTTTACCATTCTGACAGGTGTGAAGTGGTGTCTCATTGTAGTTTGGTATGTACTACCCCGATGATGGGTGATGTTGTGAGAAGATGTGAAAAGACACATCTTTTCATGTGTCTGTTGGCCACTGCTGTGTCTTCCTTGGAAAAAGGTCTATTCAGGTCTTCTGCCATTTTTAATTGGATCGTTTGTTTGTTCAGTGTGCGATTGCATGAGCTCTTTGTATGTTTTAGATATTAAGGTTATCATGTGTATCATTGGCAAGCATCTTCTGCCACTCAGTAGCTTCCCCCTTTTTGTTCTGTTGATGGTTTCGAAGTCCGGATAGCTTAATTTTGCCTTTCTTTGCCTTGCTTCAGGAAACACATCTAGAAAAATGTTTCTATGGCCCACGGCGGAGTCATTACAGCCCGTGTTCTCTTCTAGGAGTTTTGTGGTTTTGGGTCTCACACTTGGGTCTCTCATCCATTTGAAGTTTATTTTTGCATATGGTGTAAGAAAGTGGTCCAGTTTCATTCTTCTGCCTGGGGGGTCCAGGTTTCCCAGCACCATTTGTTGAAGACACTGTCTTTCCTCATTGGATATTCTTGCCTCCTTCATCATAGATAAATTAACCATACAATCGTGGGTTTGCTTCTGGGCTTTCTAGCCTCTTTCACTGACTTGTGTGCCTGATTCTGTGCCAGCATCATACAGAATTGATCACTACGGCTTTGTCGTCTGGGTTGAAATCTGGGGTTCTGGTACTTCCAGCTTCATTCTTCTTTCTCAAGGTTGCTTTGGCTGCTCAAGGTCTTTTGTGGTTCCATACAAATTTTAGCATTATCTGTTCTATTTCCATGCAAAATATTGGTCTTTTGACAAGGATTGCACTGAATCTGTAGTTTGCTTTGTGTAGCGTGGACATTTTGACAAGATCGGTTCTTCCTAACCACGAGGATGGGCTAGCTTTCCATTTCTTTCTTTTGTCTTCAGTTTCTTTCATCTGTGTCTTACAATTTTGAGAGCACAGGGCTTTCATCTCCTTGGTTAAGTTTATTCCGAAGTATTTAGTTATTTGAGTGCAATTGTAAGTGGGATTGCTTCTTCATATCCTTTTCTGCTACTTCACTATTAGTGTACAGAAATGGAACAGGCTTCTACGTATTCATTTTGTACCCTGCGACCTTCCTGAATGCCTTTATCAGTTCTAGTTTTTGTTTTGTCTTTTTGGGGGGTTTTTGTTTTGTTCTGTTTTTTGCTGGAGTCAGTTTCTTATATATATAGTATCATGCCATCTACAGGTGGGGAGACCATTTTATTACTTCTTCTTTACCCACTGAAGATGTAGCCACAGCAATCAGACAAGAAAAAGAGATAAAAGTCATGGAAATGGGAAAGGAAGAAGAAAAACTCTGGGCTCTGTTTTGAGTATATTATGTGACATGCTGTCTGGCTCCTGCCCAGGAGGAGCAGGAAACATGCAGGGACAGGACTAGGTGTGACTAGCACAGGGACAACATTCTCAGCAACAGGGAGGGTGGGAGGTGAAGGGTGCCAGGGACCTCTCACTCTGGGGCCTGGTGTGAGCAGGGTGGCCAAGGTTGGCAGGAGGGCCAGCCTCCCTCCTTCCTCCTGGGAAAGGGAGGGCCCGGATGGGTGCTGACGTGGCAGCAAGGGACCTGTAGGTGTGCACAAACAAACACCATGAACCCATGTGGCATGGCCAAGCAGAAGTTCTGGGCTCAGCCCCTCTTTAGACAGAAGCACTCTGGGCACAGCACACATGGCCTCCCGCAGAGAAGGGGCTGCAGCTGGGGCTGACAGGCGGGCAGCCTACCCCTTAGGACCAGCAGGCAGCTCCCTGCCTCACCCCGTCCCCTTGGAGACAGGGAAGATGTGTCCGGGGCCGGCCCCCAGCTGCTGACTCTGCCTTCCCTGAAGCTCCTCTCTCTGCTCTACAGAAATGGGCCCGAATGGCACTCCAACCGAATGAAGCTCAACCCAGACGTGCTGTCGCCACAGGCCGTGCAGAAGTACATCCCCATGGTGGATGGGGTGGCGAGGGATTTCTCAAAGACCCTGAAGTCGAGAGTGCTGCAGAATGCCCGGGGGAGTCTGACGCTGGACATCCAGCCAAGCATCTTCAACTACACCATAGAAGGTGGGGAGGTGCCGGGCTCAGTGTGGCAGGGGCAGGCCAGGGACTGGGACTGGGACAGGACGTGTGGGCAAGAGGAGGCCCATGGCGAGAGGCCACCAGCTGCCCAAGTCTCAGAGCCATTCCCTCTCCTCAGCCAGCAATTTAGCCCTTTTTGGAGAGCGGCTGGGCCTCCTTGGCCATAACCCGAGTCCTGCCAGCCTGAACTTTATGCGGGCTCTGGAGGCCATGCTGAAGTCCACCGCACAGCTCATGTTCATGCCCAGGGCCCTATCACGCTGGACAAACACCAAGGTGTGGAAGGAGCACTTTGAGTCCTGGGACTACATCTTCCAGTATGGTGAGGGCCAGAGACGGGGCAGTGCTGCCAGCAAGGACACCAGGATTCCCGGTGTCCACTCACCAAAGTCTGGGGGAGGGCTGAGGCCACATCTTGGGGCTCATGGCGTCTCTGTGGCCCAAGAGACTTGGCGGGGAGGCCGGGCTGGGTTGGACGGGTCCTGAGCCTCTGGCACAGGAGCAGGGAGTCTTGAGGAGTGTGGTAGGCTGCCGGTAGGGGGATGAGGAGAAGTGCTGCCCAGCACCAGGCCCAGGCCCCTGTTCTCTGCCCCACAGCCAACAATGCCATCCAGAAGATCTACCAGGAGCTGGCCCTTGGCCGCCCTCAGCACTACAGCGGCATTGTGGGGGAGCTGCTGATGCACGCGGACATGACACTGGAGGCAGTCAGGGCCAACTCCATCGAACTCACCGCCGGGAGCGTGGACACGGTCAGGCCAGCAACCAGCCCTGCCCTAGCACACAGAGCCTCCTGACTACAGGCAGCGTCCCCCAACGCCGAGTGGCTCCTACAGGACCCTGTTTGGAACCAATGGAGGGCTCTGATCTGAGGAGGTTGGGGGGTGGGGTGGGGAAGGACTCGGGAGCAGCTGACCTTCCAAGGAAAGGGGTTGCCGTTGCTGCAGAGGGAAGCCGTGCTCCAGGCCCAGTGCAGAATGGGGGAGGCCCAGGGACATGCAGCAGCGCAGACCCCCTTCAGACGTCTGGGTCCTGGAACGAAGAGGGTGCTGAGAGGCAGCTGCACAAGGAGGGATGTGCCCAACCAGAGCTGCCTGCACAAGGAGCCCCTCCCAGGAACAGAGTCCATTTGGCTCTCATTACAGATGCTTTGGAGGTGATGGGCTGAAGACAGAGAGGGCAGCCCGGGGCCCCAGCTTGTGAAAGAGAGAGCAGATTGCAGCCTAGCCCGGGGGTAGGGGTGGTGTAGGGAGGGGCAGGCAGGTCCCAGGGTGTGGAGGGCAGCTGAAGCCTCCTGCCCCCAGACCCAGCCTTCATCTGCCAGCATTCCTGAGGTCCTGCTCTGGGCCAGGCCCCCAGGCTTCTGAGCAGAGGCACAGACCCCAGGGTGGAGAAACGCCATGAGCAGAGGCTGACGTGCAGAGTTAGGGTCCAGGTAGCTCGTTCATGTTGGGGCCCCGGAGTCTGGGCTGACCTGCCTGTGGGTGCCCAGGGGACATCATGCAATGGGTGCCGATGGGTCTGGGGATGTAGAACTATACCCTACTCACCGCCTCCCCCACACCTGAGTAGATGGACCCCCGAGGAGGGTGAGAAGCAGGCCCTGAGGTGATTGGAGGAGGAGGCCTGGATCTTCACCAAACTTGGGGAATCCTTCCCTGAGGGATTCAAAGGAAGCAGCTGAGGCGGGTTTTAGATCTTGAGGTCTCAGATCCCCCGGGGTCAGTCCTTCTCTGGGCATGCACATCACCGTGGAGCCGAGGAGACCCACCTCTAGGGAAGAGCGTCTTCCTGGGGGAGATGCCTTTGGGGGCAGAGATGCATGGCCTGGGCCAAGGTCTGAGCCCTGCACCCGTGCCCCCTGCAGACGGCCTACCCCTTGTTGATGACTCTCTTCGAGCTGGCGCGGAACCCTAACGTGCAGCAGGCCCTACGCCAGGAGAGCCTGGCGGCCGAGGCCAGGATCGCTGAGAATCCCCGGAGGGCAACCACAGAGCTGCCCCTGCTGCGGGCGGCCCTCAAGGAGACCCTCAGGTGGGTGTGGCAGACCCCGGCCGCCCGGCTGCCCTCCCCACTGTCTGGAGAGGCTGAGCTCCTCGGGGCCTGCAGACACAGCCTGGGGCTGACGGGCAGCTTTGCCCAAGATGCGTGCCCTGGAGCTCCTCTTCTTCTCCCTGAGGGATGGGGGTGCTTCTGCCACTGGGATTCCGCTCCGGTGCCCTGGGCTCCACACTCGGCCGCGCCCTCCTTGGCCGGGGCTGCTCAGGCCTGGAGAGCTTTGCCTGGGCTCAGCAGGTGCAAGGAGCCAGCTCTTCACGGTCTGGGCTTCCCGGTGCCCAAAGCGACTTATGAGGGTGGCGGGGAGCTCCCCTCGCCGGTGCCTCCTGGGCTAGGAAGGCCGCAGAAGGGAAGCGAGTGTCCCTGGGACACCTGAGGACCCCGTTGGACACCCCTATGCACAGGCTGTACCCCGTGGGCCTCTCACTGGACCGACAGGTGGGCTCGGACATGGTGCTGCAGAACTACCACATCCCAGCAGGGGTGAGTGGGGACCCACAGCCCCTCTAGCAGATGCCAAGCCCGGCTGACCTTTGCCCACAGGGGGCCGCTGACTCTGCCCCTCCCCACCTCTCCACAGACCTTGGTCAAGGTGCAGCTCTACTCCCTGGGTCGAAACCCCTCTGTGTTCTCAAGGCCCGAGCGCTATCATCCCCAGCGCTGGCTGGACAGCAGGAGGTCCGGCACCAGGTCCCCCAGCCTGGCCTTCGGCTTTGGCCTGCGCCAGTGTGTGGGCCGGCGCCTGGCGGAGACAGAGATGCTGTTTCTGCTGCACCACGTGAGCAGGCCTGGGGTGCCCCGGGCTGGAATGCCATGCCCCAGGGCAGGGCCTCGCCCGTGGGAGGGAGGCGAGGGGGGGCTGGGCGTGCTGGGCGGCCTGGCTGGGAACCACTGGCTTCCCCTTCACTGCGCCCAGCCCATGGAGTAGAGTCCAGGAAGGAGGAGGAGGAGGCGGCGGCCAGGCCAGGACCGCGGGGCTGGCCAGCTGTGCAGGTGCAATCCGCGCCTCTGTCCTAGGTGCTGAACAACTTCCTGGTGGAGACCCTAACACAGGAGGATATCAAGATGATGTACCAGTTCATGCTGATACCCTCCACCCTCCCGCTCCTCACCTTCCGGGCCATCAACTAGTCACGTCCCCACGCTGCCGGGCCTGCTGCATCGCCAGCCCCTCTCTGCCTGACCTCAGGGCATCCCTGTTTTCTCCCAAGAGCCCGGCTCCCTGCCCCAGGGCCCTGTGCAGCCAGCACCTTGCACAAACGGTCCGGGGTTGACTCTTGGTTGCCCTCCTGGCCGTGTGCCCAGTCCCGCCAGCGCCTTCTCCAGCAAGAGCACCATCGGAGGGCCTTTGATGAAGCCCCTGTCCCCCAACTAGCTCCAGGGCCTTCGGCTCCGCCCCACACCCCGCCTCCCTGTCCAATCTCTTATCTCCTCTGTACTCAACGCTCTTGTACTCAACAAGAGCTGACAACTCGTGGCCCCTCTGTCCTGCTTGTTGCCATTTCAAATGCCATCCTCTTCGTCTGCAAGGCTCTTGCCCAGCCGAGAGCTCCAAGCTGGGCTCTTCGTCACCCCTACCTGTCCTGCTCAGTCCACCTGGCCTCCTCCCGGCACTGCCAGTCCTCTGGTTGTGGCTGAAGCATGCGGCCGGGGGACCGGAGACACAGGTCAGGAGTAGTGTTTACCGGAAGAATATCCACCGAGGAGCTGACGTGGACATCCGGGCAACGATACTCCTCTGAAAGCAGGGAGGAGGTGAACCCCTCTGGCTGCCCGCAGGGTGACCGACCTCAGAGGAGCCTCTAGGAGAGGGCCTGGGGCCATCTCTGCCAGGCACGGGCACGTGCTCCCTTTAATGAAGCCCTGTGTGTGCAGTGCCGGCTGCCCTCTCGCAGTGACCCTCAGGAGAGGGGCCAGCACTGACGTGGTGGGAGGAGGCTTGGAGCAGCTAAGAGCCAGCCGG
>JAPYYJ010004061.1:0-10819 GCA_028533885.1 Nasua narica
AGTTTATCTTCGTGTATGGTGTAAGAGAATGGTCAAGTTTCATTCTTCTACATATAGCTGACCAATTTTTCCAGCACCATTTATTGAAAAGACTGTCTTTTTTCCATTGGATATTTTTGCCTGTTTTGTCAAAGATGATTTGACCATAGAGTTGTGAGTCCATCTCTGGGCTCTCTATTCTGTTCCACTGGTCTATGTGTCTGTTTTTGTGCCAGTACCATGCTGTCTTGGTGATCACAGCTTTGTAGTAAAGTTCGAAATCAGGCAATGTGATGCCCCCAGCTTTGTTTTTCTCTCTCAACATTTCCTTAGCAATTCAGGGTCTTTTTTGGTTCCATACAAATTTTAGGATTGTTTGTTCCAGCTCTTTGAAAAAAAATGGTGGAATTTTGATCGGGATGGCATCGAAAGTATAGATTGCTCTGGGCAGTATAGACATTTTAATAATGTTTATTCTTCCGATCCATGAGCATGGAACGCTTTTCCACCTTTTTGTGTCTTCTTCAATTTCTTTCATGAGTGTTCTATAGTTCCTCGAGTACAGATCCTTTATCTCTTTAGTTAGGTTTATTCCCAGGTATCTTCTGGTTCTTGGTGCTACAGTAAATGGAATCGATTCTCTAATTTCCCTTTCCATATTGTCATTGTTAGCGTATAGGAAAGCAGCTGATTTTTGTGCATTGATTTTGTATCCTGACACATTACTGAATTGCTGTATGAGTTCCAGTAGTTTGGGGGTGGAGTCTTTTGGGTTTTCCATATAAAGTATGTCATCTGCGAAGAGAGAGAGTTTGACTTCTTCATTTCCCATTTGAATACGTTTTATTTTTGTTGTTTGATTGCTGTTGCTAGGACTTCTAGCACTATTGAACAAGAGTGGTGAGAGTGGGCATCCTTGTCCTGTTCCTGATCTCAAAGGGAAGGAAGGCTGTCAGCTTTTCCCCATTGACAATATTTGGTGTGGGCTCTTCATAGATAGGGTTTATGATGTTGAGGAATGTTCCTTCTATCCCTATACTTTGAAGAGTTTTAATCAGGAACAGATGCTGAATTTTGTCCAATGCTTTTTCTGCATCCATTGAGAGGACCATGTGGTTCTTCTCTCTTCTCTTGTTGATTTGTTCTATCACATGGATTGATTTGCGAATGTTGAACCACACTTGCATCCCAGGAATAAATCCTACCTGGTCATGATGAATAATTCATTTCTTCTAGGTTGTTTAACTTATTGGCATATAGCTGTTGATAATAATTTTTGATGACTGTTTCTATTTCCTTTGGATTAGTCATGATCTCTCCCATGTCATTCATAATTTGGTTAATTAAGGTCATCTCTATTTTCTTTTGGATGAGTTTGAACAGTAGATTATCAATCTTATTGATTCTTTTAAAATATCAACTTCTGGATTTTATTGATGCATTCTACTGTTTCTCTTGTTTCTAACTCATTGATTTCTCCTCTAATCTTGATTATTTCCCTTCTTGTGCTTGGGGTTGGCTTTATTTGTTGTTGATTTTCCAGTTCTTTAGGGTGTAAAGAGAGCTGGTGTATTCGAGATTAACTTTTTTTTTGAGTGAGGCTTGGATGGCTATGTATTTCCCACCTAGGACCGCCTTTTCATGTCCCATAGGTTTGGGTTCTATGTGTGTTCATTCTTAATGTTCTCCATGAATTGTTTAAGTTCATCTTTGATTTCCTGCTTGATCCCAGCATTCTTGAGCAGGTTGGTCCTTAGCCTCACCTCCAAGTGTTTGAATTCCTTCCAAACTTTTTCTTGTGGTTGAGTTCCAGTTTCAAAGCATTGTGGTCTGAGAAAATGCAAGGAATTATCTCAATCTTTTGGTATTGGTTGAGTTTTATTTGTGACCCAGTATGTGGTCTATTCTGGAGAAAGTTCCATGTGTGCTCGAGAAGAATGAGTATTCTGTTGTTTTAGGGTGGAATGTTCTGTATATATCTCTGATGTCCATCTGGTCCAATGTGTCATTCAAAGCTCTTGTTTCTTTATTGATTTTCTATTTTGATGATCTGTCTTGTTACTGAGAGTGGTGTGTTAAAATCTCCTACTATTAATGTGTTCATAGCAATATGACTCTTTATTTTGATTAACAGTTGGCTTATTAATTGGCTGCTCCTCTATTGGGGGCATAAATGTTTACAATTGTTAGATCCTCTTGGAGGATAGACCCGTTAAGAATGATGTAGTGTCCTTCTGAATCTCTGACTACAGGCTTCAGCTTAAACTCTGATTTATCTGATAGTAGAATTGCTACCCAAGCTTTATTTTGAGGCCCGTTGGCATGGAAGATAGTTCTCCATCCTTTAACTTTCAGTTTGGCTGTATTTTTTGGTTCCAAATGTGTGTCTTGTAGACAGCATATGTTCAGATCCTGTTGTTTTATCCATTCTGCAACCCTGTGCCGCTTTATGGGAGCATTTGGCCATTCACATTGAGAGTGATTATTGAAAGATAAGTATTTATTGACATCATGTTGCCTGTGTAGTCCTTGATCCTATAGATTTTAAATTTCTGTTCTTAATCACTTATGAGTTCTTTCTAATTTTAAAGTACCCCCAATAATATTTCTTGGAGTGCCACCTTGGTGGTCATATACTCTTTTAATCCTTGCCAGTCTTGGATGCTCTTTATCTGTCCATCTATTTTGAATATCAACCTTGCTGGAGCAAGTATTCTTGGCTGCATGTTCTTCTCATTTAATGCCAGACCTTTCTGACTTGCTAGGTTTCTGTGGACAGGGCTGATGTTATTCTGATCAGTCCTCCTCCGTATGTAAGGATTCTCTTCCCCCTTGCTGCCCTCAGGACCTCCTGTCTAAAAGTATAATTTGAAAATTTTAAGATTATGTTTCTTTGTGTCTTTCTAGACTCATTGATCTTGGCAGGTGTCCTTTCTGCCTCTAGGATATGAACTCTTGTTCCATTCCCCAGACTGGGGAAATTCTCATTCAGATTTTGGTCAGCTATATCATCTGGTCTTCTGCCTTTCTCTACCTCTTCTGGGATTCCAATAATTCTGATGTTGGAACGTTTCATGGCATTGTTTATTTCCCTAAGTCTCTTCTCATGATTCCTGAGCAGTTTGCTCCAGCTCTCCTCCTGACCTTTCTTCTCAACCATTTTATCCTCTAGATCACTAATTCTCTACTTTGTCTCTGTAACTCTAGCTGTTAGACTATTTAGATTGAATTGGATCTCACTGATAGTGTTTCTTACATCAGCTATACTGGATCTCATTTCTGCCCTTAGAGATTCTAGGTTGTCATTAATGTTTTTCTCCATCCTAGCCATTGCCTGGATAATTACCACCCTGAATTCCCTTTCTGACATACTGTTTATGTCCATGTCCAATAGTTCTGAGGGAGAGGTTGTAATCTCTGGGTTTTTCCTCTGTTGGGTGTTCCTCCTCCTAGTCATTTTGATAAGAAGTGGATGAGAGGATGTGTAGCTGGATATATCACCCATGATCAAGGTAGGGTTCACTCTGGAAGATTTAGGAACACTTGTGATTCACCACCGAAAAGAATGAATATGGATAAAGAAAGATAGAGAAAAAGAGAAATAGAGGAAATCTCAGCCAGAATGGGCCCCGAATATAAGATTTATAAGGTATGTAAACCAACACAAACAGGCATATATACCAATGAAAGTAAGTGACAAGAAAGAAAGGAAACTAGTCAGAATGAATCTGAGGAATAAGATTTATATAATACCAGAACAAAAGCAAATACATAGAAACACCGACAGAAGGTAAAGATGGGTGGGTGGTTATAACTCCTCACGGGCGAGGAAGGTTATTTCAGGTCTTTCTCGGTTTATCATTGTATTAAGCCTCTAGTTGTAATGTTAAGTAGTTTAAAAAAATAAAAAACAAAAAACAAAACAAGAAATGTGAAAACGAGTGAATTAAAAAAAATAGGAAGAAAATAAGAAAGAAAAAAGACTTGTGTTCTCATGATTCTTAATCAGTTTTTTCAAGCCCTCTTCCTGACCTTTCTTTTCAACCATCTTGTCCTCTAAATCACTAATTCTATCCTCTGTCACTGTAACTCTAGCTGTTAGACTATTTAGATTAGATTGATCTCATTGATAGTGTTTTCAACATATGCCATACGGGTTGTCAGTTCTCACCTTAGAGATTCTATGTTGTCATTAATGTTTTTCTCCATCCTGGCCATTGCCTGGATAATTGTCACCCTGAATTCTCTTTCCAACATACTGTTTAAGTCCATGTCCAATAGTTATGAGGGAGAATTCATAGTCCTTGGGTGTTTCTTCTGTTGGGTTTCCTCTTCCATCATTTTGATAAGACGTGAATGAGAGGATGTATAGCTGAATATGTCACCCGCAATTCAGGCAAAGTGTACCCTGGAAGGTTTTGGAGCAATTAGAATTCACCACCATGAAGAAAGAATAAAGATAAAGAGAGAGAGAGAGAGAGAGAGAAGAAATCCCAGCCAGAATGGGTCCCCCAAATAAGTTTTATAAGTTATGTAAACAAACACGATCAAACATAAATACCGACTAAAGTAAATGACAAGAAATAAAAGAACCTAGTCAATATGAACCCCAGGAATAAGATTTATATAATAGCAGAACAAAAGCAAATACACAGAGACACTGACAGAAGAATAAGATGGGAGAGTGGTTATAAATCCACGATGCAGGCAAGGAAAGTTATTTCAGGTCTTTCTGGGTTTATTGTTGTATTAACCCTCTAGATGTAGTATTAAGTAGTTTTAAAACAAATTAAATGTGAGAATGAGTGAAAAGAAAAGAAGAAATAAACTTGTATCTATGAAATATACATGTTTTAGTGTATAATCGAGAGCTTAATGTATTGATTTCCCCTGATGTTGGGTTTTATAGTTTTATGGGGACCCTGTGATTATTGTCCTCTTGTTTTTGGCTTGTCTTCTGGGGGAGGGTCCTACCGCATTGTTTTCCAGTCAGTCTTGCTTGGGTTGAGCAGCCCAGCTGGTTATCCAGGGGCTGGGCTCTGTGGAGACCAGTTTTTAGGCTTTAGCTCTCTGAAGGTTTTTGTTCTTTTTGTGGCTTTTTGCGCCTTTCAGAGGGTCCAACCAAGGAATCTTCCAGTACTCAGACCTCCACATCACAGAGAAGCCTCAATCTGCTCCCCTCTGTGTGGTCCAGAATACAGACTCCCCTCTGCAAACTCCACTCACACTATAGCCTCCTACTGCGGTGAGAAGCCCCAGCCACTATCCCAGTGGTCCTGAGAGGCCCTTGCTAGCCTTTGTATCCTTGTGAATCCAAAAGCAGGAGCGATATTGGTCTGAGAAACTCTGGTGGCTGCTGTTGTTGAGACTGCTCTCTGGGCTCCTGGCCTGAGCTGGGTCAGATTCCTGCCTGAGATTGGGCAGCATTCTGTTAGGTGCTGGCTTAGAGCGCCCTGACCCTGCGGCAGGCAGCAGACATCCTGAGGTCCTAGAGACCGCTGGCTAGGGCTCCCACCTGGTCTCTTAAGGGCTTGCGGGAGTGCATCGAGTCCATAGAGTGGTGCACACAGAGGAAAGTTGCATGCTCATGGGCCACACCAGGCTCTCTAAGGCAGTTGCAGGAGTGCGTCCTGCCCACGAAATGATGCAAGGATCAGAAAGTTGCTGCAGGTTCATGAACCATGGACTGGACCCCCCCCTCCGCTGGTCTCTTTGGCACAGTGGTTGCCTGTGGTAGTGTCCTTCCTGGGAACATGGGTTTAGGCCCATGCCTGTGACCACCCACTTCTACTAGTTGCTCCTTAAAATCTTTTGCTCTTTTTAAGTGTTTTTAAGCAGACTCTAAGTTAATGCCGTCCCCAACAACAGGGCACTTTTGTTTGGGGTATAACTTTCTTTCAGTCACTTCTGGTAGCTCCCTCCCCCTTCTGTTTATCCTCCGATATAGGTTTGAGTGTTCCCATTCTAGTTTACCTCTCCACTGCTGCCTTATGCTCCTGCAGAGATTCAGAAGTGAAAAATCTTACTTCTCAGGCTGATTTCATGGGTGTTCAGCATGTTCTGGTAGATATCTGGCTCACTTTAGGGGACCAGTTGTAACAGGTTCTCCTACATCTCTGCCATCTTGCCGTCAGTAACTCTTCATTTTTAAGTGACAGTTTTTATGGCTTTAGTATTCTTAGTTGATAGGGCTTTTTTATTTCAGTACTTTTAAAATATTAAAATTTATTTTAATTTTGCAATGTTTTCGCTAGAAATCTACTGATACTCTCACGGAAGTTCTCTTGTATGTGACAAGTTGCTTTATTTATCTGCTTTCTAAATTTTCTCTTTGTATTTGACTTCTGACAATTTTATTTTTATATCTTGTTGTGGACTTCATCTTCTTTGGGAATTATTTGGATTTAAATCTGGTTTTCTGATTCTTTCCTTAGATTTGGGACATTTCTGGACATTATTTCTTTAAATAAGCTTTCTGCTCCTTTCTCTCCTTCTTCTGAAACTCTCATAATATATGTATTGGTCCATTGATTGTCTCCCATAAATCCCTTAGTCTTTCTTTTCTCTTTTTAATAATTTTTCTTTTTGCTTCACAGACTTGATAATTTTAAATGACCTGTCTACAAGCTCACTGATTTTTTTCTTCTACTTGATCAAATCAATTGTTGAACCAAACCCACTGGTGAATCATTCACTTTATTTTATTCTTCAGCCCCCAATTTTCTCCTTGATTCTTTTCATATTTTCTATTTCCTTGCTGAAATTCTCATTTCATTCATACAACATCTTTCTGAGTTTGTTGAGCATCTTTGTGATGGTTATTCTAAATGCATAGTTAGGTAACTCATATATCTTTGTTTCTTCATTGTCGATTTCTGTACTTTTATTCTGGTTCTTTGGTGGGGTGATTTCTTCATGTTTCTTGTAACTTTGGGTTCATTTTTGTGCATTTGAAAAGAATAACTATCCCTCCAAGTCTTTATAGACTGACTGTCCAGGAAAAGACCTTCACCAATAAGGCTGGCAAGAGATTCTAAAGGCATCTCAAACCTTTTCTGTGGGTGTGTCTTCTTTGGACTTGTGCAAGTAGATTCCTTATTAGAGGAATTTGCTGGATTTTTTTTTTTAAGGAGCTCATAATCTTTTGCTCTCTCTGGTGTCCATCTGTTTTATCACAAGTCCTCTGAAGCAGCATGATGCTCAGCTCTTTTGCTGTTCTTAGCAGCCTCAGGCATCTAGAGTATTTTGGGTCCTACCAGTACCCAAGTCAGGATAGACAGAGACCAGTCCATTGAGTAACATCCAAAAGTTGGAATATTGAATGCATATTCCACGTTCCACCTCTTCTCTTCCCTCTTGAGGGAGAGGGAGAGACTGTTGAGCTATATTGGCCTTTGGCTCCTATACTATGGATCCTATGGAGCAGTGGCACATCACCCAGATGCTTTGTTCTCAGTGGCTTTCAGGCATCTGGAATATGCCAGATCCCCTCAGTACTCTGAGGCTGGAGAGACAAAAGCCTATTCCTTGGTCAGCCCTCCTAAAAGATCAGAACATTGAACATGCAATCCTTTCCCTCCTCTGGAAGAAGCTGAGAGCTTGGGATCTCCATTCCAAGTGGAATGTGCCAGAGAGCAGAGACCCTGGCAAGAAGGTGTCACAAATTTTCCTACTGGCTTCAGTGAAGCTGGTTTTACACTTATCAGGGGTGCAGGAGACTTTTAGCTGGTTTCTAGATTTCTTGTAAAGGGGATTGGTCCATGTATTGTTGAGTTGGTGTTTCTTTGGGAGGAAGAAAAGTCTAAAGCTTTATGTTCTGCCATCCTATTGATGTTACTCCAAAAGCATTAAGGAAGCTGATTCTTCACATTCTATTCTGATTCCATCTTTTCCATCCACACAAGTGTCCCCTTAATGGGGACAGAGATAAAGATCATGAGCCAGACAAAGCTCATTCTCCTGAACTGGCCAAGTTTGGCTTGTGATTCAGAGCTGGAATACTGGGAGATATCCCAACTCAAAAATAATAAGAAAAAACAGGAGGAGGGAAAAGAGGTAAAGAAAGAAGAGATGGAGGAAAAGAAAAAGAATGGACAAGAGAACTTAATGTAGGGTATTCAATTTGTAGACCAAGGAGCTTGTGAAACTCTTTGGAATGCTTCCAAAATACATTGTTAAGAACAGAAGCAACAAACTTAAGATATGCCCCATTTCTCCTTTGAGCAGGGCCTCTTGGGAGGCAGCTTAAGGAATATCAGAAACCCCATGTGTTAGCCAAAGTCCCCACATGACAGATGGCACAATCTAGCTAGACAGCTGAAGAGAGTTTAATCAGTGGTCTTTACATGAGAAGAGGGGCAAGAAGGATTGACAAAGATTGTCAAGGTACCTTGGGACTTACATAAGCCAGGAACATGGGCCAGAAGAGGAAAGAAGAAGGAACTGGAACCTGGGGGCTTGGAGCTTTTAGATAGGACTGCATGATAGGAGCTGTGAACATTGGAATGGAAACATAGCCTTACCAACCCTAGTCAGCAGTGAGGGAGCAAGAGGATAAAGACTTCAACCTCTTTCTTCTTATCCTCCAATCTCCTACCAGTATTTCTTGTTGGCCAAACAAAACCAGAAGTCCAAAGACAAGTGATTTTATGGTATATGCAACTTTAATATAGTCCACAAAATCCAGCCTCCCAGAACATGAGATAAAAGAGAATGAGAGGGCGGGAGGAGCAAGATGGCGGAGAATTAGGAGGTTGAGATAGAGTCGGATTCCTGAAGTTCATCTACATAGTTATTAAATCATCCTAAATCCAGCAGGAGAGAGAAGAGAGGAAGAAGAGAAATTCTAGAGCAAAAAATCGACCACTTTCCGAAAGGTAGGACGTTTGGAAAACTGATTCCAAAGCGATGGGAAGAGAGACCGTGGGGGGAAGGGCCGGCTCCCTGCAGCCACAGAGCCGTGGAGCACAAAATCGGAACTTTTAGAGTCTGCTCCGCTGAGGGACATCCCCCCAAGAGGCTAGGCCAGAGGTTTAGCCATCGTGGGAACAGAGTGGTTTCAGGACCCGTGAGATCAGAGACCGGGGGTGTCTGAGTGCGGCAGAGCTCCCAGATATCGGGGCAGAGAAGCCAGCGGCAGAGAAAGAGCCACACAGTGCGCTTTCAGCTGGGGCTTACCCTAGACCGTGGCCGCGGCCCTTCGAGCGGTTACCACATAACGCATTCCAGAGAGACCCCCTCCATCCTCCTCGGGGAGGAGCGGCGCGGGAGCCCACAGCAGGAATCTGCTGGGTTTGGAGACTCCAGACAGGGCCACGCGCCAGAGATAGAAATGCGCTGCCACCGGTGGCTGAGCTCGGAGCTTGTGCGGGACCGGGAGATGGGAGTGATTGACTGCTTTCCTCTGAGGGCGCGCTGAGGAGCAGGGACTCCAGCACTCAGCTCCTCTGGCCAGAGACTGGGAGCCACCATTTGCATTCCCGGCCTCCAGGGCAGTACGGAAAGCGCTAAGGGAACAAAGACTCCCGAGAGCGAACCTGAGTGAATTGCTTGGCCCCTCCCTGGGCAAGGGTGGGGCAATTCTGCCTACGGCAAAGACATCTGAGAACCAAGTTGAAAAGGCTCCTCCCCAGAAGATCAGTGAGAATATCCAGCCAAGCCCGAGTTTATCAATCAGTGAGAACTGTGGAACTCCAGAGTACTTTTCTCTCTCACTCATCTATTCTTAGCTTGATAAAATGACAAGGCGGAAAAACTCACCACAAAAAAAAAAAGAACAAGAGACAGGACTGACGGCTAGAGACCTAGTTAATACAGACACCACTAATATGTCGGATATAAAGTTCAAAATGACAGTTATCAAGGTGCTAGCTGGGCTCGAAAAAAGCATGGAAGAGATCAAGAATCCCTTTCAGGAGAAATAAAATCCCTTTTGGGAGAAATAAAAGAAATAAAATCTAACCAAGATGAAATCAAAAAAGCTATCAATGAGATTCAAACAAAAATGGAGGCTCCTGATGCTAGAATAAATGAGACAGAAGAAAGAATTAGCAACATAGAAGACCAAATGACAAAGAATAAAGAAGCTGAGAAAAAGAGAGGCAAACAACTATTGGACTACGAGGGAAGAATTCGAGAGATAAGTGATACCATAAGATGCAACAATATTAGAATAATTGGGATTCCAGAAGAAGAAGAAAGAGAGAAAGGGGTGGGAGGTATATTGGAACAAATTATTGTAGAGAATTTCCCTAATCTGCTGAGGGGAACAAGCATCAAAATCCAGGAGGCACAGAGAATCCCCCTCAAAATCAATAAAAATAGATCTGTCATCTAATAGTGAAACTTACAAGTCTTAGTGACAAAGAGAAAATCCTGAAAGCAGCTCGAGACAAGAAATCGGTAACATACAGAGGCAGGAATGTTAGACTGGCAGCAGACCTATCCACAGAGACCTGGCAGGCCAGAAAGGACTGACATGATATATTCAGAGCCCTAAATGGGAAAAATATGCAGCCAAGAATACTATACCCAGCTCGGCTGTCACTGAAAATAGATGGAGAGATAAAAACCTTCCAGGACAAACAAAAACTAAAGGAATTTGCAAACACCAAACCGGCTCTACAGGAAATTGAAAGGGGTCCTCTAAGAAAAGAGAGAGCCTAAAAGGAACATAGACCAGAAAAGAGGAGAGACAATATACAGTTAACAGTCACCATACAGGCAATACAATGGCACTAAATTCATATCTGTCAGTAGTTACCCTGAATGTAAATGGACTCAATGTCCCAATCAAAAGACACGGAGTATCAGAATGGATAAAAAAACAAGACCCATCGAT
>JAPYYJ010004062.1:0-10818 GCA_028533885.1 Nasua narica
TTGATTGATTTGTGAATATTGAAGCACATTTGCAGCCCAGGAATAAATCCCACTTGATCGTGGTGAATGATTCTTTGAATATGTTATTGGATTTTGTTTGCTAGTATATTATTGAGAATTTTTGCATCCATGTTCATCAGGGATATTGGCTTATAGTTCTCTTTTTTAAGTGGAGTCTTAGTCTGGTTTTGGAATCAGGGTGATGCTGGCTTCATAGGATGACTTTGGAAGTTTTCCTTCCATCTCTATTTTTTGAAATACTTTGAGAATAGGTATTAACACGTCTTTAAATGTTTAGTAGAATATCCCTGGGAAGTCATTGGGCCCTGGACTTTTGTATTTGGGAAGATTTTTAACTACTGATCCAATTTCTTTACTGGTTATTCGTCTGTTCAAGTTTTCTATTTCTTCCTTTTTTAATTTTGGTAGTTTATACATTTCTAGGAATTTATCCATTTCTTCCAGATTGTCCGATTTGTTGGCATGTAGTTTCTCATCATATTCTCTTATAATTGTTTGTATTTCCATGGTGTTGGTTGTTATTTCTCCTCTCTCATTTGTGATTTTATTTATTTGGGTCCTTTCTCTTTTCTTTTTTATAATACTGGCAAGTGTTTGTCAATTTCATTAATTTTTTCAAAGAACCAGCTTCTGCTTTCATTGATCTGTTCTACTGGGTTGTTTTTTTTTTTTTTCTTTTTTTTTCGGTTTCTAGATCATTTATTTCTGCTCTAATCTTTATTATTTCCCTTTTCCAGCTGCCTTTAGGTTTTATTTGTTGTTCTTTTTCTAACTCCTTTAGGTGTAAGGTTAGCTTTTGTATTTGAGATTTTTCTTGCTACTGAGGTAGGCCTGGGTTGCTATATACTCTCCTCTTAGGACCGCTTTTGCTGTATCCCAGAGGTTTTGGACCATTGTGTTTTCATTTTCATGTACTTCCATGTATTTTTAAATTTCTTCTTTAATTTCCTTAGTAGGATGTTCTTAACCTCCATGTATTTGTGGTCTTTCCAAATTTTTTCCTGTGGTCGACTTTAAGTTTCACAGGATTGTGTTCATAAAAGATAGATGGTGTGATCTCAATCTTTTTGTACTTGTTGAGGTCTGATTTGTGACCTAATGTGTGATCTATTCTGGGGAATGTCTCATGTGCACTTGAAAAGAATGTGTATTCTGCTCCTTTAGGATGGAATGTTCTGAATGTATCTGTTAAGTCCTCGTCCAGTGTGTCATTCAAAGCTATTGGTTCCTTGTGTATTTTCTGCTTAGATGATCTGTCCATGGATGTGAGTGGGGTGTTAAAGTCCCCTACTATTATTGCATTACTATCGATTAGTTCCTTTATGTTTGTTATTAACTGTTTTATGTATTTGGGTGCTCCCAAGTAGGGGGCCTAAATATTTACAATTGTTAGATCTTGTTGGACAGTCCCCTTTATAATGATAGAGTACCCTTCTTCATTTCTGTGGTTAAAGAACTAGTTTGTCTGACACAAGTATTGCCACTCCGGCTTTCTTTTGCTGTAATGGACAACCTTTCTTTCATAGACTCCCTGGACTGCATCAACAGAAGTTTTCAGTTTGGCACCTAATGAAATATCAGAAAGCAATGAATGACATAATAATAGTCTTTTTGTTTGCCTGACTTCTCTGTTCCAAAAGACTTAAAAGCCTGGTATTTGAAATATTACTTTACCTTGTCACAACATTTCTCCAGTATATGTAGGAATCCAGAGAGGTGACCTACATTTTAAGAGAATACTGAGGTCTGGAAAGATGAATTAATAGATGAAGTGCACACCTGGGACTAGTCTCTAGGCTGCGTGCCTTCCATTCCCTGCCATGTACTGCTCTACCATGTGTGTGTGGGGTGGGGGTGGGGGGTCGGGGGTCCCCTGGGGACCCATCAACATCCTGGCTGTCCTTCAGTGTTCAACTCAAGTCTTACCCTGACCATGAAAGTTAGTGTCCCTTTCTCCTCTGCGCTTACTCACTTCTAGGTCACTCTCTACGCAGTACTCTTAACCCACTACTGATTGCTTTTGGGGAGACAGGTACTGTATATTTATCTTGTTATAATGAGAGTGGCAATGTAATATATTTTTCCTCACTAAGTAGACTATGAGACCCTTGAGGGCAGTGACCATGTCTGAAACTACTTTGTTTCCCCATTCCTTAGCCCCTTATGTTGTATACATTAGGTGCTTAATAACTGTGTCAATAACATGTATGATGATGCATGGTTTACGGTTGATGACTATGACCGCCGCTTCAGAAAGATGGCGCCTCACAAATCACACAGGGCTCTGCGGCTGAGAAAGCACTTTCCCACAGCTTACCTTATCCCACCTCTCCAGGGTCATAAACATCCCCATGTGCAGAGCCTGACAATGAGCTTCAGAGAGACTAAGTGGCTTGCCAGAGAATCCTTATGACTGGTGAGTGACAGAACTCAGACTGGATCCAGGCCCTCTGTCTTTAAGCCCAGCGCTCTTCCCCGCACAACACAGCCGCCCCATGGTTTCTGAAGGACTGTGCACTTGCCTTTGTACTGGGAACCCCACAGTCTCTGTCTTCCACACCGAGGCTGCTCTGTTGGGCAGCTTCCACGGCGATAATGACTGCACGGCCCTCTGTTATTAATTTCAAAAGTTAAATTCAAAGGAACATTTTATGTATTTTAGGCATGTCATGCCAACACCAGCCATCTCTCTGAAATGTGTGGTGATGAGGTGGGTAGTAACAGATGCACATGAGTTTTATTAGAACAATTTTCCATGGAATTACCTCAGATGCACTGCCCGAGTGGCGATGCCTCCTGCCGTACCCCGCAAGGGAGCACATTCTCTCCTGGACCATCTGCTCTTCCCCAGGCCACGGGCTCTGCCAAACCACCAGCCCCCACTTCGCGGAGGCTTCATGGGGCCTCTCGGGTGTCCAAGGTGACTGCCCAGTCGAGCCCCTCCAGGCCCTGTGCCAGGCCCTGCTTCTAGGCCCCCAGACAGCATGTCTTCATTGAAATAGCTGTGACTCCATGGTCACCTTCCTGAGATGTGTCCCTCCCTCAGGGTGGTCAGCCTGGTGGCCAGCCTCCAGCAGGACAGCTGGACAAAGGAAGTAGTACACATTTTTTGTTTGTTTCTTTGGTTTGGTTTTTGTTTCTTTGTTTTTGTTTTTGTTTTGTTTTGTTTTTTTTGCCAGACCCTTATAAGACACCAAATTCCGTTTTCTGCACCACACTGAGGCTGCCCGGGCTGAAAAGGAGCAAGAATCTTCAAACTTCCCAAGCTGCTGATTTTTTAATCTGTACTGTGAGATTTTTTTTTTTCCTTAAGGCTAAGTCTGAATGTTAGTATGATATCAGCTGAGTGGGACATCTCTGGTTTATAATGAGGCCGTCCCAACATTCCCAGCAATTGAACCTCTTCAATGGGGCTCCGGATAGCAGGGCTCAGTGCTGAAGGGCATGGTGGACACACTCACTAACTAACTTGCAATAGAGAACTCCCTACACCGGAAGTCCCTATACATGGGATTCCCTCTGCAGGAAGCACACTCTTCTTTAATCCTCAGGCGAAAATTCAGATGAAATTTTCTCAGAACCACCTAAATCCATTAAGTGTACAGAAGTTTACAAATCACTGAAATGCTTGTCAGTGACTTTACAGGAACGTTGTTGAGGGAAAATTTTTGTTATGCAGGGTCCTGTATATATCCGTTATACAGGGTTTCCCCAGATTTGGATGAGCTCTAAGACACATTCTTATTTCTCAGCCATGGCCCAAGGGTGCCCTGTTTTTGAGCTGCTTCTCAGTGTTATGTTTTTATGACAGGAATTCAATTTTCCAAAGTAATGTACCTTTATCCCGGGATGAAGGGATCCACAAACCTCATGAATCTCGCCCAGGATCCCTGACAACTGCACTGGGTGGAGTTCAGACCTCTGTCTGGTTTCTCTCCATTTTGGGTCAGAAAGGTCTGTGAAAGTAAGCTAAATCCTCAGCAGATTATTCCATCAGCCCTAATAAAGTCATGTCAGGACGCTGCCAAGAAGAATCTGGTTTCAGAAGCAACTTCCCTTTTAAAGTGCCAGGGTAATCGCTTCTACCCAAACTCCTGGGGATTGCATTGCAGGAAGCAAAAATATGATAGCAGGATATCTTAGCAGACAGATGTATTCCCTCTCCCAGCCCTGCCTCCAAACAAATAGCTCTTGGGGGGGTAGGGGAGTGGGGGGGCAATGATTCTGCATCAAAGCTGCTTGTCACTCAGTGGGCCTCCCAGATGGGGAAGGGTTTACTCTGACTGCAAACAGCTATATTCTCTGCCTCCGGAGCCAGGGGCTGACTGCAGGGGACTCTTTCTAGCTGCGGCAGCATGGATTTGCAGGTGCCATGCCCTTCTCCTGGCTCCCGTCATCTAGAAAGTTCAGAGGAAGTTCAGACGATACAAGGGTCTTGACCAGAACTGAAGATCTCCCAAGTGTGCGGAGGCTGTTGGGTGTGCCATAGAGTTCATAAAACTTCTTTTGAAGCTTCTGAGTTTGGTACTATTGAGTTCCTGGTAAAACCTGGGATCTTGAGAGATGCTAAAATTAGATTTTTTTAAACAATCCATTAGACGTAGAAATAAATCTTCCTATTTAGCTCATTCTTGCATCCATAGACATCCTCAGGAAATTTGTTTGCATTCAAAAGTCAAGGAAACATGTGACGTGCCACAGTCCTGGGGTGAGAAGTTTCTCTCTTGTCAATCACTGAGCTGTAATGTGATCACTGTTCCATGTCCTTAGCCCTAAGCAATTTCCTCAGTCATTGATTGACTGACATTTGTAGCAATGTTCACTTACTAGGAGCTATGAAAATCTTAGAAGGTTTCCCTACGTCACTTTTACACCCAGGCGAGACCCTATCTCTTGGTTATGAACTGCCTGTCCAGCATCCTTAATTAGGAACAAGGCGGCCCTATGGGAAAAACAAAACAAAACTGGAAATTAAAGTCACGCTCATTTCCTGTAACTTTTATACATGAGATTGAGCGAAGCAAGGAAAAGATTATTGGCTTAAGATAGGGAAAGTCAGGAAACAATGGCCAAAATAGTCAGTACTGAGTCAGGGCTTGAAAGAAGGGATGATCATTTTCTTAGAGTCTTCTAACCGCTGGAACCTGGACAAGCCTCACAATGTTGTGTAGCACTTGAAGTTTGCACACACACCTCTCAGACACATCTTTTTTTTTTTTTTTAAGATTTCATTTATTCTTTGAGAGAGAGACAGAGAGACAGAGAGACAGAGAGCACGAGCAGGGGTGAGAGGCAGAGGGAGAAGCAAACTCCTTGCTGAGCTGGGACCCTGGATGTGGGGCTTGATCCCAGAATCCAAGATCACGACCTGAGCCAAAGACAGATGCTTAACCATCTGAGCCACCCAGGTGCCCCTCAAACATATTTTCTTAAAATTTTCTGTGTGATATCTCACCAGTTCTTGTTCAAATTCTTCAAAAAAGAAAAAAAAAAGACTATTTTCTTTGTCTTTTACATCCTTCAAAACATGATCCGTGGGGCAGCAGCCTCTGCTTCTTGAGGTACTTGCTAAAACTGCCGAATCTCAGGTCCCACTCGGGACCTAGTAAATCCTAATCTGCCCTTTGACAAGATCCCCAGGTGACTTGTGTGCACATTCAAGTGTAGGAAGTGCTGCTGTGTGCCTTTTATATCTCTAGATCACCAGCCTTTAAGCCTAACAATTGTCGTATAAATGCTTTCCTTTAAAAAAACGTTCCTGAGCTATGATTCCCATGCCACACAATCACCCATCTATAGTTTGCAGTTTAATGGCTTTTAGTTGATTCAGAGTTTTGTACCCATCACCACAATTTATTTTATTTTATTTTGTATTATATTTACCACAATCAATTTTAGAACATTTGTGTAACTCCCAAAAGAACCCCCCACATGTTAGCTACCATGTCCCACGCTCCCATGTCCCATCCCCCCCAGGCCTGCACAACTCCTCATCTACTTTCTGTCTTCATAGTTTTGCCTATTCTGATTTCCCATAAATGGGACCGTACAATATAAGCCCTTTTGTGACTATCTTCTTTCACTCAGCATAATATTTTTGGGTTGCACATATTATCGGTACTACCTTTGTTTTTATCACAAATAACATTCTGTTGTGTGGCTATACCACCCTTGATTTGGCCAGGGCACTGTAGATGGACGTTTGGATCGTTTCCACTCTTTGGCCATCAGGAATAAAGCTTCCGTGAACATCACGTATGACCGTTTATGGGGACAGATGTCTTCATCTCTTTGGGGTATATACCTAGGAGCGGAATTGCTGGGTCATACTTTGTGTTACTTTGTTTTCACATCATGATTCGGAGAGCACAAGGGCTGCTGTTTCCATGTAAAAGATGAGGAAACAGAAGTCCAAGAGCTTGGCTTGCTTGTGGAGGGGGAAGTTGTCTAGTTCTGTCTTGTGACTTTCAGGTCTGTGGTCTAATTGTGGTAAAGGGTCTAATTAAAAAAGGGTAGGTTAGGGGCGCCAGGGTGGCTCAGTGGGTTAAAGCCTCTGCCTTCAGCTCAGGTCATAATCTTAGGGTCCTGGGATCGAACCCCGCATTGGGCTTTCTGCTCAGCAGGGAGCCTGTTTCCCCCTCTCTCTCTGCCTGCCTCTCTGCCTACTTGTGATCTCTGTCTCTCTGTGTCAAATAAATAAATAAAATCTTTAAAACAAAAGAGTAGGTTAATTGGTTTTTCCAAGCTCACCCAAAAGATTTAGTTTAATAAAGAAAACTGTGTTCTTGAATTTATAATTTTATTCCTCCAGGTCCTAGATAGTGACTGGGAGCCCAAGACAGTGTCTCTAGCTTTTAGACTGTACTCAAATTTTAAAAATACAATGTTTTACAACTTTTAAAGGAATTAATGAATGAAAACACTGATTAGAAATTGAAGTCAGTCTAATAGGGAAACATTTTTAAAGCGAATGACACAAAACCCAAGTCCAAGACAAGTTCTCTATCCCCAGCTTTTCCTTCACCATTATGCTAGTAAACACAATTGTTCCCTTTGCTTCCGCCAGGCATTGTGAATTTATGTCCTGAGGAGTTGCTTGTCTTTAGTTAAAGAACAGCTTGATGCATTTATTTATGATTTATTTATTAGGTTTCTGTAGTATCTTTCCACTTAAGAGCCCATGGCACTGGTCATGTAATCTTTAGGACATTATTTTTATCATAGACATTTCTAAGTATCCTTATGTTGACTAGACAATCAACAGGAATGATCCCCAGTATAGCTAAAGAGAAAAGGCAACGAAGAAATTATTAGAGTGACATAACTATGAACTATAAACATAAAAATGAACTATCGTGGAGATGTGAGCTAAGGTACAAGGGGGCTACAGAGGAGGAAAATCTAATTTTGCCCTTTGAGGTGAGGGAGGGGAGGAACTGGAAGAGATCCCAGAGGAAGACATGTGGAGGTGGATTCTTTTTTTTTTTTTTTAAAGGTTTTATTTATTTGTTTGACAGAGAGGAGAGAGATCACAAGCAGGCAGAGAGGCAGACAGAGAGAGAGGGGGAAGCAGGCTTCCTGCTAAGCAGAGAGCCCAACGTGGGGCTCGATCCCAGGACCCTGAGATCATGACCTGAGCCGAAGGCAGAGGCTTTAACCCACTGAGCCACCCAGGCGTCCTCAGATTTGGTAAATTTTGGCATGTATATGCACCCATGAAATCATGTCATAATGAAGATATCGAACATAATCATCACTCCTAAAAGTTTCCTTGTGGCACATGTAATCCTTCCCTCCTACCTTGCCACACTCAGCCCACACTCAAAGTAGCCCCAAAGTAGCCTTTGATAGGCTTTCTCTCACTCTGCATTAACTTGCGTTTTGCTAGAATTGTGCATACACAGAATGGTAGAATGTGTATCAGTGGCTCATTCCTTTTTATTGTTGAACAGCTTTCTATTATGTGGATTTACCACAATGGTGTTCATCACCTTTTGATGAATATTTGAGTTTGCTTCTAGTTTTATCAAATTGCTGCTGAGAATACACTATGTACAAGTCTTGGGTAAAATACGTAATTGTGGAATGACTGGATCATAGAGCACATGTTAGTTTAACATTTTAGAACCTGCCGAACAGTTTTCCAAAGTGGAATCACCATTCTATACACTCACCTTCAATGTATGAGAGGTCTAGTGCCTCCACGTGACTTGGCCTGGCCAGCCTTTTTTAATTTTAATTTTAAAACTAAAGTTTTGTGGTAGGAGGGAGCATTTCTGATGATTCTTTGGGAGAGGATTACTGAAGCAATATGAACATTTTAAACTTCTTGCTTCACATGGGAAGTTGGTTTGCAAAAAAGTCTTCATTCATTTACACTCCTAACGAAGATTTAATCTTACTGGCCTCCACTTTTTTTTTTTTTCCTGAGAGAGAGAAAGAGAGGGAGCAGGGGAAGGGGCAGAGGGAGAGGGAGAGAATTCCAAGCAGACTCCGTGCTCAGCACAGAGCCAGAGGAGGGGCTTGATCTTACAACCCTGAGATCATGACCTGAGCTGAAATCAAGAGTCAGATGTTAAACCAACTGAGCCACCCAGGGCAGGCGCCCTGGCCTTCACATTTTTTTTTTTTTAAAGATTTTATTTATTTATTTGACAGAGAGAGAGAGAGATCACAAGCAGGCAGAGAGTCAGGGGGAAGCAGGCTCCCCGCCGAGCAGAGAGCCCGATGCGGGGCTCGATCCCAGGACCCTGGGATCATGACCTGAGCCAAAGGCAGAGGCTTTAACCCACTGAGCCACCCAGGCGCCCCTGGCCTTCACATTTTAAAATCCTTCCTCATCTCCCTGAAAATTCTTGTACCGAAAGTCACCATGTACTCCCCTTCCTGGGATGTGTGTGCAAAGGGTCTTTCAGGGGTTCCTAATATCATCATCGGCCTCCGCTGTGGCCTCACTCTAACACGTCTCTCTCCAAGGCAAAGGACTCCACCACACTGGGTAGCAGGAATTTGGTGGGGCAGAGAGCCAGAAACACAGACCATGGTGGAAACAGGAAGGTACAGTTACGAGGGTCCAGGGCTGACTTCCATCCCGTGAACCGGTCCTTTGGCCCAATCATAAAACTTGGCATTCCTTATAGCCTGATGCAAACTATAGCTTTATTTTTCTGTCAAGCACCGCCTCATTATTAGTAACACTTACAAACATGTCTATTTGGTTATAATCAGTCCACCTAAAATCTTTTGGGAACAATGTAGCCCAGGGTTTACATCAGAAGGTAATCTGTAATGTCTCTTCCAGTTTGGGGGCTCTCCAGATGCTATTTCCCTTAAAAACACGACCATTGCTTCTGTCTGTTTGGCAGCGAACGTCTCTGCCCTTCACAGGCCTGAGGAAAATGTATCGCTAATGCAACCCCAGTAAACTGCCTTGACATTTAGCCTGAGAATTCTGGGATTTATCTTTCCTGTCAAGTTTTAACCCACAATGCTTCTTCAGAGGAACGGTCTGGCGGTATTTTGAGGTTTATGTCCTCCGACGGACGGCTCATTCCAGCCCCAAAGGGCAGTAGACACAACGGTTCTTTGTAAACACTTGCAGACCCCGCCGAGGGCTGTGTGCAAGGGATGAGGCCTTCCTGGCTCACAGAGGGACCCTAATCAGAGGGACCCTGCTTAGACTTAGTGTCTGCACCTTTGCTGTGGCTCGAGCGCTCGATGTGGTCAGTGGCCCCGGGGAGACATGTCGGTTGTAGGTGTCCTGAGGGTCTTGTCCAGCGTAGGGGCTGGACGTAACCATTCTTTTAACTTGTGGCTGAAGTTATTTAAATATCGGAATAATTAAGATCCTCTACAGCCACTATTAGCAATTAAGGACCCTAAAGAAGAGTCTCGATCCTGTGCTCTCTCACCACCATGCCTCTCCAGATGGCCGAATGGCTTACTCTAGGGGAGACTGCCTCAAATGTTAACATTGGCTTTCTCCTGACGATGAATCCCCCTACACGGGGACGTTGGTTTTTTTCTTCTTTCCTCTTCTCACATTATCTTTCTCTCTCACCCACTTTGGCTTTCTCTTGATTTCCACTTTCCGTTAGCAGGGACATATTTTTACCTGTTAAAATACTGCCCCGGGCATTCCCCGACCCATAAGAATTTGCCAAATGACCCATCCGCCATGTCTAGGGGGCCAGCCCTCAGGGGACACAGTGCATTTTTTTCTGAATCTGCCCACCTTCCCGGGCAGAGCTGAAGACCTGAAATCCTAACCCAGCAGCGAAAACCCACCAAGGAATTTCCCCACCACACCTCTTCTTTCCTGGTCATGTTATCGGGTCATCGCAACTCCCACTTTGGCATAACCAAACTCTAGCGGGTTTTGACTATAACGCCACCACCATCTAAGCATTTATGTTCCTTCTGTCCCCTTTTGGGTGATGGCAGGAGGTGACACCAGCTCCATTTAAGTAAAGAAGGAAACAGGAGGCCACCAAAGTCACCACATCATCTGGTTAAACAATGACTTGGGAGCGAAGCGAGACCTACCTTTTCAGCTTTCCTTCAACATTTCATCAGAGTCAGTAGACCTATCATGCCCTTTGAACCAGTCTAACCTTCCCCATTGGATGAAAATACTACTCTGTTTTCATCCGTGAGATTCTCCACAGGGACTCATGGAGACTGGGAAGAATCCCCCCAGATCCTCCCCTCTCCCTCGGCCCCTCTTTGCCTTCCTGGTGCTCCTCCAGATTGGCTGAAGGGGAGGGTCCCTCAGCAGCCTCTTTCACCACACAGGTG
>JAPYYJ010004063.1:0-10817 GCA_028533885.1 Nasua narica
GCATCAGGAGAGAGGCTCATACCCCATATTACTAGCCCGGGAAAAGATGCCAATTCAAAATTTGAAATATGATTTCTACTGAATGCATATCATTTTTGCACCATAGTAACGTTGAAAGATTGCAAGTTGAACCATAATAACTCAGAAACCACCTGCATTTGTTAATACCATTTGTGTGTCTCTCACTTAACCCTCCTTACAAAGTGGCACCTGATTGGTGGCTCAAAACTTTTTATTTATCCCTTGGTGGCCCTATTTTCTTGAGTAGAAAGAATTTTGTTGGGCTTATAACCAAATTTTTTTAAAAAATATTTTTTTTATTTATTTGAAAGAGAGGAAGAGATCACAAGTAGGCAGAGAGGCTGGCAGAGGGGAAAGCAGGCTCCCTGCTGAGCAGAGAGCCCCATACAGGGCTCAATCCCAGGACCCCAAGACCATGACCTGAGCTGAAGGCAGGGGCTTAACCCACTGAGCCACCCAAGCACCCCTATACCCAAATTTTTTACTGTGCCACTCATTTATTTATCTCATTTCCCACCCAGCCCCCCACCCACAAACTGGAAGAAACCAGAGACACTCAATAATGGAATCTGAGGCTTCTCTGTGGCTACACCTGGTTTTACTCAATCTTTGACTCTCAGGGAATTAAGTAAAGAGCTGTTTTCATCCTCTTTCTTCTTTCTTCTCCAGGGTTTTTTTCTTTACTGTTTCCCAAGGAAAATGAGTTGTATGACTTCCAAATTTGTATACCCTGGCTGGCCTTCTCCTTGACTCTAACCTTAACATCTGTTCAGAAGTGTCTAAGAGACATCTCAAGCTTGGCACACCTAAGCTAAAACTTTTATTTCCAACATGTACCTCTTCACCTCTCCAAAAAAAGGTCAAATATAAGACAGACTTAACAAAACAAAACAAAACAAAACACTTTTTCTTTTAGTCTTCCTTAGGTCAATAAACAGTAATTTGACTTGCTCTTGCTAAAAAGCTTGACATTAGCCTTGACCCCTCTCTTTCTCTCATAGTTCACATTTGAAACATTAGCAAAACTATGAGTTCTGCCTTCTGAGTCCCTCTTCATCTCAGCATAGGCACTATAGTAGCCCTACCCCAGGTCACTGATTCCTCTCACCTAACTGTTCTCCCAGCTTCTGTCTTTATTTCTTATATTAGTTATCTGTTGATGGTAACAAATTGCCACAGTATTTACTGGCTTAAAACTACCTATAATTATTATCTAATAGTTTCTGTGGGTCAAGAGTCTGAGCACAGTTTATCTGGGTCCTCTGCTTCAGGGAATCCAACAAAATTGCAGTCAAGGTGTGATCCAGGCCAAAGGTCTCATCTGAAGATATGACTGGGAAAAGCTCACCTGACTATAGACAAAGTTCAGTTCCTCAGGGGCCATTGGACAGAGGATCTCGGTTCTTGGTGTTTGCTGGCCAGAGGCCACCTTCATCTATCCTCCTTTGCCACATGGACTTCTCCAACATGGTTTCCTGCTTCATCAAAGTGTGTAAGTCAAGAAAGTAATAGTGTGCTAGCTAGATGGAAGTTAAAATTTTATCTTATCTAATATAATCTAGAAGGAATTTTCCCATCATATTTACCATATTATATAGTTTAATATAAGTCACAGATCCTGCCCACACTCAAGGGGGAGGGATTATATAAGAGCACGAAGGAGGCAAGAATCATTCATAGTCATCTGAGAAGTTTCCTACTACATTCTTTTAGTTTATTCTTATAGCAGTGGTCAGAGAGACCTTTTAAGGCATGAATCAGGTTATGTCATATCTCTCTTCCAAACCTTCCAGGTGTTTCCTATTTAACTCATAATAGACCCTAATTTCTTCATCATGACCTTGCCCCATCCACATCTCATCTTAAACCACTCCCCCTGAATTTTCTTTTGTTCAGATGTCCTAACTCCCTTCTGATTCCTTGAACTACACATTTTGGTGTCTTTGTATTATAAATTACTCTGTCTGGAGTCTTCTTACCCCAAATACATGTGTGGCTTGCCCTTCACTTAAATCTTAAGTCTCTCTTAATTCTTTTGCTCCAATGTCATGTTTTCAGAGATACCTTTCTAAAGCATGTTATTTAAAACAGTAGTCTTTCATTGCTCTCTGCCTTCTTTTCCTTCTTTATTTTTATTCTCAATATTGTTTTTTAACCACATAAAATATTATATGCCACATCTAAATGTCTGTTTTCACCATTAAAATTAAAGATCCATGGAGCAAAGTCTATTTTGTTCATGCAGTATATGTAAGATGACCTATTTGGTGACATACAGGGGAAGTTTGCTAGGACAAATGCAAGCACTACAGAAGGAGAAAAAAGAAAGTACAAATTTCTTCTAATAATTATCCTGTAATCATCCAAAAGAGTAGACCGGCATACTATGATCACTAGAGAGAGGTGTGTCTTCCTTTAACTAAGATGAGAATTCCTTAAAGGATATTCAGTTCCCTTTACTGCTGTCTCATCAAACAGCTTGCTATCACTAATTCAGTTTTGTAATTGCCTTGTTCCGAAGAGAGATTCTGAATAAAGGGCTAGTTGTTCATTCTTATTGTTCTTAGTATCTCCCTTAGTAATTAGTAAAGTGGCATTTCAGTTTATAAGGTAGTATCAGAGCTAAAATTTAGGTAAACTCACAGAATCAAGTTTATGAGCTCAAAAACCAAGGACTCAACTCTTCACTGTAATCTTCCTCCAATGGGAGGAATACATGTATTCCTCCATACATGTATTTGTATGACCAAATACATCTGGAAAAGTAGTACAATCTTATCTACTGCTGTTATCTTGTATTACAGAGGGACATGTATATTTTGAGAATGGTTAGATTCAAATTCATATTTGTTTAGATGCAGCAATTGCAGATCTTCAGAATTAACCTAAATGATCTTCAGAATTAACAAACCTAAATTATGGTTTGTTACTAGGAGAAAAGGGAGACATTTCTGTGGCACTGACTGCAAAGTTTACTTTTAATGGACGGATTTTCATTTAGTGAACTGCAACAAAATTGAACAAAAATGCTGCAGACATTTTTCTCTCAGTAGCTACCTAATAAAGCCTAAACTGGCCAACTTCCATGCCCTTCAGGGTTCCAGAAATACAAACAGGAAGTTAACATTTCCATAGCAATAACAATTCTGTAATAAAAGCTGAGGAGAAACAATAAAACAGAAGGTCAAGATAAAAGCAATTTACATTTTATTAACATCCTAACACTACATCAAAATAGATTTTACATATTAAAATGGAGTCAGAGTATAGTTAGAAAAGCATTTGGAATCAAATGACTTTTTTTTTTTCATTTTTAAGCATGACTTTGCTTTGGTCTTATAGCAAGGTGCAGAAGTACATAGCATTTCTAGATTCCACCAACTTGTAAATTCTGCTGTGTCATCTCAAGGATTATTTTGTCCAAGCAAGTTTCTCTATTTCAAATAAAAGCTGTGTGATTCATTGTATTGTCTGTTTGTATTCATTCCATTACTCTGAGACACCATACACTTTAATGAGTGTAGTGAAGATAGGATCTGAAGCAAGTCAAATGCATTCTTTTAGGCATCCGAGGAAGCCAACAGGGTGACAGATTTTCCTTTGGGCAAGGACACAGCTGGTAACTGGTGAAGTTTCCTTGATTTCCCAGTACTTGAACCTTTCTTTCCCAACTATTAAACATTCTTTTCCTATAACTATGGAATATGGAGGTGATTTCCTAAGAGAATGAGAAGGTACTTCAGCATTATATAGAGGGATAAACTGAATGCCAAGGAGAGAGAAAAGGGGACATTCCAACCCCCAGCTTGAAATGAGTGACCAGGAGATAATGAAGGAGATAATGAAACAGGAGATAATGAAACAGGAGATAATGAAACAGGGTTGAGAACAGAAGAAAGAGAAGAGAGAATTTAGTTCTGTAAACCTGAATTTGTTATCATAACCTCGAACCAGCAAGGTTCCATGGCCTTCTGTCCTTGTCAGGTAGTGGGCTTATAAGGCAAATAGCATAACTAACAACTGGGACACTGATTCAAAAAATTGGAATCCTTCTCATTGTAAGAGAATCAATCTTTCATCAATTACCTTTTGTTGTCAAAGTCCTGTATTTTTAGTGTACTGAACACTTACAGAAAATCATGTAAGAAATTGTATAAATGGAATGCTGCCCTCTTATGGTTCCACACATCCTTCTAGGGCCAAACATAATATCCTGGTCTCTAGTTAGGGCAGTTAGTAGAGGGACCTGGAAACTTAACATATACTTTGATTTTATAAATTAAAAAAGGTGTTGCATGGAGGCCACTCATTTCAAGTTCATATATCTAGATAGCATAGTGCCAAGGATTCTAATGCATATTTTAATGTAATTTTAATTTCTGGCTTCATGATTCAGGTATTTCAGGGGAAATCACAAAACATCAATTTTATACTAAGTCAATATGATGTCAAAACTTTTTAAATGTTAGAGGACTTCTGTATTTTATCAACTCAGAAAATTTGAAAAGTTCTCAAATAGCAAATTCACAAATTTTCATTTTTCAGGACGTTTTACTTGTATTCTCCAAAGACAGTTCTTATTCTTATTTATCATCTGAAGAGTCATTTAGAACTAGTTGAATACTTATAAAACACATGTTAGTCTGTCAAACATTACATAAAAGCAATTTTTTTCTTAAAACCTTCTATCTTTTCCAAGATAACCATTTGCGTTTTTATTTGTTCCCATGCTGTTGTTTTTATTTGAATAAGCTATATCGAGATATAATTTACATACAACAAGATGTATACATTTTAGTGGACAGTTGAATGAGTTTTGAGAAATGTCTACATTTATGTAATCACTATCAAAATCAAGATTCAGAACAAATATGTCATGTAAGAAAGTTTCATTGTGCCTGTTCTCAGTCAATCTCTACCATGGCCCAGGCAATCATTTATCTGTTTTTTGTCATGAAGGATTAGTTTTGCTTCAACATGAGAAATTACAGGGTAGACACTCTTTCATGACTGGCTTCTTTCATTCAGCATAATTGGTTTGAGATTCATCATTGTTATTTTGTGTATGTATCAGTAACTTGCTCTTTCTTGTTTATTTCTGTGTAGGATTCCATAATATGTACTTACTGCAATATTTATCTTCTCACTAGCTATTAGACATGTGGGTTGTTTTTAGTATTTTTATTTTTATGAAAAATGTTGCCATGAAAATCTATATAAAAGTCATTTTGTGGCTATGTAAAAGTCATGTTTTCATCTCTCTTAGGTAAAAAAAATGCAATTCCTGGGCCATATAATAAATACATATTTAACCTTATAAGACATGGCTAGACTGTCTTCTAAAGCAGCTATATGACATTACATTTTCACCAAAAATATGTAGAGTTACTATTGCTTCAAATTCTTGCCACCACTTGGTGTCATCAGTATTTTTTATTTTAGCTGTTCTAGTGGTTGGAAGGGACATCTCATTTAAGTAGGGGCTTTATTTGCATTTATCTGATGACTAATAATATTGAGCTTCTTTTCATATGCCTACTAACCATTCAAATATCTTTTTTTTTTTAATGAGGTGTCTGGCCAAATCTTTTACTCTTTTTAAAAAAATCTGGATTTGCAACTTACAATTGAATTGGAAGTGTTCTTTATTTATTCTAGATGCCAATCCTTTGCCAGCTATAGGTATTGTCAACATTTTCTTTCAGCTCATGGGTTGTCTTTTTCATTTAAATGATGAAGATGAAGAACGTCGAATTGACTGTTTATGTCTTCTCTCCAGTTCATAAGTTGAAATCATAACCCCCAAGATGATAATATTAACAGGTTGTAACTTTGGGAGTATAAGGCAGAGCCTTTTATAGGGGATTAGTGCTCTTAAAAAACGAGGTTCAAGAAAGCTCTCTTGCTCCTTCCACCATGTAAAGACAGTGAAAAGATGCCATCTACATTCAAGTCAAGGAGGCAAAGAGAACCCCCCTCAAAATCAATAAAAATTATGCAACACCTTGACATTTAATAGTGCAGCTAGCAAATCTCAGAAGCAAAGAGGAAATCCTAAAAGCAACTTGAGACAAGAAGTATGCAACCTACAAGGGTAGAAACATTAGACTGACAGCACATCTATCTACAGAGACCTAACAGGTCAGAAAGGACTGGCATGATATATTCAGGGGGCTAAATGAGAAAAATATGTAGCCGAGAATATTTTATCCAGCAAGGCTGTCATTCAAAATAGAAGGAGAGATAAAAAGCTTCCAGGACAAACAGAAACTAAAAGAATCTGTGATCTCTAAATCAGCCCTGTAAGAAATATTAAAGGGGATTCTTTCAGTGAAGAGAGAGCCCAAAAGTAGTATAGACCAGAAAGGAACAGAGATAATATAAAGAAACAGTGACTTTACAGGTAATACAGTGGCACTAAATTCATATCTTTCAATAGTTATTCTGAATGTATCAAAAGATACAGAGTATGAGATTGTATAAAAAAGCAAGACCCGGGGCACCTGGGTGGCTCAGTGGTTTAAAGCCTCTGCCTTCGGCTCAGGTCATGATCTCAGGGTCCTGGGATTGAGCCCCACAATGGGCTCTCTGCTCAGTGGGGAGCCTGCTTCCCTCTCTCTCTGCCTGCCTCTCTGCCTACTTGTGATCTCTCTCTCTGTCAAATAAATAATCTTTAAAAAAAAAAAAGCAAGACCCATTGATATGCTATCAGCAAGAAACTCATTTTAGACCCAAAGATACTTCCAGATTGAAAGTGAGGGGATGGAAAAGGATTTATCTGCTAGTGGACATGAAAAGAAAGCTGGGGTAGAAATCCTTGTATCAGACAATTTAGATTTTAAACCAAAGATGTAATAAGAGATGAGGAAGGGCACTGTATCATAATTAAAGGGTCTATCCAACAAAAAGTTCTAAAAATTGTAAATATTTATGCTCCTAACATGGGAGCCCCCAATTATATAAACCAAATAATAACAAAATTAAAGAAACACATTTTTAATAGTATAGTAATAGTAGGGTACTTTAATACGCACTCACTGCAATGGAGAGATCATCTAAGAAGAAGATCAACAAGGAAACAAGGGCTTTGATTAAGGGCTTTGGACCCGATGTTCCTTACAGATATACTCAGAACATTCCGTCCTAAAGCAACAGAATACACATTCCTTTCAAGTGCACATGGAATATTTTCCAAAACAGATAACATACTGGTTCACAAATCAGGTCTCAACCAGTACCAAAAGATTGGGATCATTCCCTGCATATTTTCAGACCACAATGTTTTGAAACTAAAATTCAATCACAAGACGAGATTTGAAAGAACTCAAATACATACAGGTTACAGAGCACTGTACTAAAGAATGAATGGGTCAAGTGGAAAATTAAAGAAGATTTTAAAAAATTCATGGAAATAAATGAAAAAGAAAATACAACAGTTCAAAACCTTTGAGATGCAGTAAAGGCAATCCTAAGAGGGAAATATTTAGCAGTACAAGCATTCTCAAAAAACAAGGAAGGTCGCAAATACACAATCTAACCTTTCACCTATGAAAGCTGGAGAAAGAACAGCAAATAAAGCCTAAGCCCAGAAGGAGAAGAGAATTAATAAAGATTAGAGGAGAAATCAATGTAGAAACCAAAAGAACAGTAGACTAGATCAATAAAACTAGGAACTTGTTCTTTGAAGAATTAATAAGATTAATAAACCCCAGCCAGACATATCAAAAAGAAAAGAGAAAGGACCCAAATAAATAAAAACATCAATGAAAGAGGAGATATCACAACCAACTCTGAAGAAATACAATTATAAGAACATATTATGAGCAACTATATGTCAACAAATTAGGCAATCTGGAAGAAATGGGTGCATTCCTAGAGATGTATAAACTACCAAAAGTGAAACAGGAAGAAATAGAAAACCTGAACAGACCCATAATCAGCAAGGAAATTGAAACAGTAATCAAAAATCTCCCAGCAAACAAGAATCCAGGGCTGGATGGCTTCCCAGGGGAATTCTACCAAACATTTAAAGAATTACTACCTGGGGCACCCGCCTGGGTGCCTCAGTCAGTTAAGTGTCTGCCTCTGGCTGAGGACATGATCCCAGGGTCCTGGGATCAAGCCCTACATTGGGCCCCTTGCTCAGCAGGGAGCCTGCTTCTCCCTCTCCTGCTCCCCCTGCCTGTACTCTCTCTCTCTGTCAAACAAACAAACAAACAAATAAATCCTATTTTTCTGAAGCTGTTTCAAAAAATAGAAAATGGAAGGAAAACTTCCCAACTCTTTCTATGAGGACAGCATTACCTTGATCTCCAAACTAGACAAAGACCCCACCAAAAAGGAGAATTAAAGACCAATATCCCTAATGAAGATTAATACAAAATTTCTCACCAAAATACTAGCCAATAGGATCCAACAGTACATTAAAAGGATTATTCACCACAACCAAGTGGGATTTATTCCTGGGCTGCAAGGGTGGTTCAACATTCACAAATCAATGTATTATGCTACATTAATAAATGAGAGGAAACAATCATATAATCATCTCAAAAAATGCCAAAAAAGCATTTGACAAAGTATAGCATCCTTTCTTGATTAAAACTCTTCACAGTGTGTGGACAGAGGGAACATACCTCAATATCATAAAAGTCATATACGAAAAACCCACCATGAATATCATTCTCAATGGGGAAAAACTCAGAGTTTTTCCCTTAAGGTCAAGAACATGAGAGGGATGTCCACTCTCACCACTGTTGTTCCACATAGTACAAGAAGTCCTAGCCACAGCAATCAGGCAACAAAAAGAAATAAAAGGCATGCACATCATTAAGGAGGAAGTCAAACTCTTACTCTTTATAGACGATGTGATACTCTATATGGAAAACCCAAAAGCCTTCACCTTAAAATTGCTAGAACTCATACAGAATATTCAGCAAAGTGGCAGGAAAATTTGAAAATAGACATACTCTATGACCCAGAAATTGCACATCTAGGTATCCACCCCAAAGATACAAATGTAGTGATCTGAAGGGTCACTTGTACTCCAATGTTTATAGCAGCAATGTCCTCAATAGTCAAACTGTGGAAAGAGCCCAGATGTCCATCGACAGATGAATGCATAAAGAAGATGTGGTGTATATATACAATGGAATACTACTCAGCCATCAAAAAATGAAATCTTGCCATTTGCAGCAATGTGGGTGGAACTAGAAGGCATTATGCTAAGCAAAATAAGTTGATCTGAGAAAGACAATTATCATATGATCTCACTCATAAGTGGAATTTAAGAAACAAAACAGAAGATCATAGGGGAAGAGAAGGAAAAATTAAACAAAATAAAATCAGAGAGGGAGACAAACCAGGAGAGACTCTTAATTATAGAAAACAAACTGAAGGTTGCTGGAGAGAAGGTGGTGGGGAATGGGATAACTGGGTGGTGGTCATTAAGGAGGGCATGTGATATAATGAGAACTTATAGATGTTATATAAGACTGATGAACCACTAAATTCTACCTCTGAAACTAATAATACACTATTTGTTAAGTGTATGTTAAGTATTTGAATTTAAATTTTTTAAAAAAAGTACTTGTTTTAAAAAAAAAATACATCTATGAGGAAGAGGGTCCCCAACCACAGCACCACTGCCGATGCCGTCGTCTTGGACTTCCCAGCCTCCAGAACTGTGAAAAATAAATGTTTGTTGTTTACGAGCCACCCAGTTTATGGAATTTTTGTTATAGCATCCTGAATGAAGACACCATACTGTTGTTTTAAGTACTGTTGAACCCTCCACTCACAGATCAATAGCCTGTTAAAATATAATTTGGTTATGAACCTTTTCAAAATATGACTCTCATAAATGACCACAATCCTAGTAGTTATTTCTTTTATTTTTAAGTGCCATAAGTGTATTACTTAATTACAGAAATATGTACCTAAAACTTGAGAATTGGGGCTGACTGCTTAATGAGTTTTGGGTTTCTTTGGCAGTGATGGAAATGTCTGGAACTAACTAGAAGGTGTAGATGCACGATACAGTGAATACACTAAATAACACTGAATTATACATTTGAAAGTGTTGACTTTTATGCTATGTAAATTTCACCTTAGTTTTCAAATAGCAAATACATAGAGGAAGGAGGAAGTGTACCTCATCCTGTCTCTGAGAGAAACAGGGCTGCTTGTGGAGAGCGATTCCTGGAGAGTGAGCAAAAAGACCCACATGTCAACGTATTCTAAGTAGAACTTTAGAACTTCATGTGTAAGGAGAAATTCTAAAAGCTTCCAGAGAGAAAAACAAGTATCTTACAAAGCAACAAGAAAAATTGTAAGAGACTCATATTAAAAGCTGGTTCAAGAAAACACATAAGTGGGGCACCTGGGTGGCTCAGTTGTTAGGCGTCTGCCTCGCGCTCAGGTTGCAATCCCAGGTTACTGGGATCAAGTCCCGGGTCGGGCTCCCTGCTCAGAGGGGAAGCCTGCTTCTCCCTCTCCCACTACTCCTGCTTGTGTTCCCTCTCTTGCTATGTCTCTGTCACATAAACAAATAAATAAAGTCTTAAAAAAAATAAAAAAGAAAGAAAACATATAAGCAACATCTTCAAAATGCTGAGAAAAGATTATGAGCCTTGAATGTTATACCCAGACCAAAAATCATTCATGTGACGGCAAAATAAAGATAGATGTAGACTTGCTAAGACACTTATTACCCCAACCTCTATCTGAAAGTTTTATTAAAGTTACAGTTCAATGAAAATTTTAAAAAACTTACAAGATGTACTTTTTTTTTTTTTTTT
>JAPYYJ010004064.1:0-10817 GCA_028533885.1 Nasua narica
ATGAGTAGAGAAAACTCACTGCTTGATCTGTATTATCTTGAAAGCTGTCCAGACAGCAGGAAAAACGAACTGCGCCCTTTTTCAAATGGAGGGTCACCATCCTTTAATGGGTCATACAACTAGCTTCAGTGGGTCTTAATTAGCAAGAAAGTATGTCACTGTGTGAGGGCAAGTACTGTTTTGTGAAACTCTTGGGATATAAACAAACGTCCTGGAGATCACAAAGGGTGAAGCCACTGTGGCTTAGGGGAGGGAATGGCTGCGGGTTGGCACGGGAGGGGGCAGCTGGGGGTGACAGTCTGTGTTCCCTTTTCTCAGCTTTAGAGAAATCAGCCTGGTGTTTGGGAAAGATCAAAGGCTCTAGGATCGCCATTCCTGCCCCGACTCTGTTATTACCTGTGTGACTTGGGCTCATTAACCTTGCTGAGTCTCAATTTCCTCCTCTGAAAAGCAATGCCAGTAATAGCCACCTTGTCGATATGTCTAAGAGACTCTCAATTGCTCCCAGCCACTGGCCCTGTCTCGTTCGCGCTAGGGCAGTATTTCCTGATGTTCACATATCACCACTTCCTGCCAGGGGAGAGCAGTGAGGGGTTTCGCATTTAGTGTGTCAGACCCTGTGCCGGTCACTCAGCGGGGTCTGGCGGAACGCTGCACATTTCCAATGAGCCTGGTAGATTTGGTAATGCTCCCTGAAGTTCTGACATCATCCGTGTAGAAGTCACTTTCTTCCTGTTGGAAGACTTTCATCCCGGATATAGAGAATTCCAAACATTCCATAGGCCATACAGTGTGCTGAGAGGGACGCCTCTGTCCCGAGACCTTAGTTGGGGCGGTCTCACTGCAGGATGAACGGGGAACTTGTGAGTCTCCCTCTCTGCCCCCCTGCTTCTCTCCTCAGCACAAGGTTGTTTCACAGGAGTCCAGGGCTTCTGAAGTGGTCCAACCAGAAAGGGAGGAAACACCCTGAAGCCCTAATGCCGTGATTCTGCCCCTCCCCACCCCTACGGGCAGGGCTGGCCACACTGTGGGAACTGCCCCACTTGCCAGTGTCCGTTGGAGGCTCCCTGGGGAGGGGGCCCAGGGGAGGGTCTAGCTCTTTGGGCCCCACACCCAGGTCAACCAAAGTCCTGAACCCCGGATCCCCTTGTGCTGAGTCAGCAGAGAAGGGATTCCCAGGACTGGAGAGGAAGAAGAGGTGGGAGGGGGAAAGAGGTATTTAGTTATCAGGTGTCTCCCCAGGATCCAGACCCAGCTTGCCAGGGACAGAAGCCTAGAGATGAGGCCCTTGTGGTGGAGTGAGCTGATGCAAAGAGGCAGTCCCCGTAGCTGGGGGTAAGGCAGAGGACTGAGCAAAGAAGACCCACACGAGAGACAAGTTCACTAGAGGGGAGGGGGTTGCTGGTTCCAGGGAAATGAACAGGGCAGGGAATGGGGGGAGACGGATTTATCCCACTGTGTGTGCTCCATCCCCCACATTCTGATCTATTGTGAGATCTCTTCTTGCTTCACCTCGGGGGCCAGATTCTTTTCCTCTCCAGCCCAAAGCTGCATCCTTAGCCAGTAGGAGCCACAGACGCTCAAGGACTTTTTCCGTCCCCTTCAACAAATATTTGTGGACTTTCTACCGCGTGGCTGCTGCCAGGGCCAGAGACCATTACTCCTTCCCTCCAGCGGCTTCCAGTCTGGAGGAGAGCCATGCATCAGGGAAGAGGGCAGTGTTAAAGACAAATACCGAGTTATAAGTGCAGTAAGAGAGTAGTAGCGAGAAACTCTGGGAGTACACAAATAAAACAGGGAGGCCGAAGAGGCTGCAGCTCATCTCGAGATCTCAGGGTTTGTGAGTTTCCACGGGGGACATCTGACACCAACCACTCCAGGGACACCCAGAGTCGGGGGAGGGGGTAGGGACGGAGGGAGGATGGCACTGAATTGGCGGAGGCGCTGAGACCGACTGTGAAGAGGCAGAGGAAAGGCCGGTGCCCCGGGGAACTTGGGGGAAAGGATTAAGAGCAGAGGGATCACCAGGGCTGGGAAAGGCAGGGTGGTGTTCGAAGGGGTGCAGTACTTGGAGGGCGCAGACACCGGAGGTCAGGGCAGAAGGCAGGCGCTCCGCCGACACCTGGAGCCCTGGAAAGTGGTCGGAGGCGGCGAGCGGCGGACAGGGAGAGCGGCCCCTACACGTGCGCTACGTGCTGCGCCTGCCGCCGCCCCCCTGCCTGGCTGCTGGGGAGTCGGGCCGGAGCCCAGTCCCCCGGCAAAGAGCTGGGGACTGGCGGCGGGGGTGTGGGGGAGGGGGTGTGGGGGTGGGGAAGAGAGAAAGTCGCTCCCCCAGTTTGCAACCCTGGAGCGTGGTCGTCCCGTAGAGGCGGCCGGAAGGAACAGGGGGAGCGTCTCATCACTAGGCCGGCGGATCTAGGGACGAAGGCTGCAGATCTGGGGCGCAGGCCGGGGGCGGAGTAGGATCGCGCAGGTTCGGGGAGTGAGGCCTGGGGACCAAGCGAGCCGGATGAGGATGAAGACCCTTAGGAATGTGTCCGAAGGACTTGGGGCTGCACAAATAGGGGTGGTTTGGGGGACGGAGGCCCGGGTGGGGCGGAGTGTTGTCCAAGAGTAAGGAGGGGGTTCCTGGAGACGTGGCACTCCGAGCGGGGCTTGGTTCCGCTTCGGCCGCCTGAGCTCCAGCCCCGCTCTCCCCCGGAAAGCCGGACCGGACCCCGCCCAGGCCTCGCACCCAGGCCTCCGGGAGCTCCAGCCCTGGGACCTCCGGGCCGGGGTTGCCCAGGTCCGGCCTCTGGGGCGTCCGGCCAGCCCCAGACGAGACAATGCGGCCCGGGCCCCGCCCCCGGAGGCTGATGCGGCCTCGGCCGCGGCCAATCACCGCCTGTGGCTAGGCTCTTTAAAAAAAGAAGAGCCGGCCGCGGTGTGGCTGTCAGCTGGGGAGGGATCCCTCCGCCCATGTAAACACACATCATAAAGGGCAAGGGAAGCATCTTCGGCGAGGCGGGGGAGTTGTCGCCTCGCCGGAGAGCCCTCTGGGTCCCTAGGTTCCCCTCACTACCCTGGCAACCTCCCGCTCCCTCAACGTCACGTCGGGTCCGTAGGGAGCCAAACAGCTGCTGCCAGATCTGGGAGCAACAAAATCTCATCACTTAGGGTCACTACCGGAAATGGAGAGAGCTTGGGAGTTGGGAGCGTGAGGGAGTTCTAGTACACCGCCAAGGATTGGGAAAGCTTTTCCTAGACTCGTTCTTCCAGTACACCTCAGTTAAGTATTAGTCATTACTGATAGGTGTCTAGAATTTTTCCCAAAGTTATACCTATCCGGGTTGAAGGATGCCAGTGTTGTGTGAAAACCGTCTTAACGCTCTCCCAGGAAAGAGCACATGACAGGAAATCAACTGCAGCAAGACCCTCAAAAGCATATACACCCTCGGCAAAGAGCAACAGTGATTCTTTTCCCCCAACAATTTATTATGAAAAATTTTCAAATATTCTGCAAAGTTAAAAGAATTTTGCAGCAAATTCCTTTAGACTCACCATCTAGGTTCTACCGTTAGCATTTTATTATAACTCACTGTATGCATATCTATCTTACACTGAAGACTTTTTCTCCAGTAGGAGGCCAGCTGCCCTCTGGCTTAAGTCAATGTTGCAGTGGGGAGCCAAACAGGCGTACCTTGGTCCAAAACCCTAGAGAGCTAAGACAAGCAGTACCTTCTGTAAAGGACTTTTTGAACTCTTTTGGGGCCAAGTACCTCTGGGAAGAGTTTATTGAAGAGGAGTCTTCTCCCCTCCCCTCTTTTGAAATTGAAGAGTCCTTTAGGGTAAGAGAGACTTCTTTCCTCTAACGAATTGTAAAGCAGAACCAGGACTATGTTGACCCAACCAGTACTTCCATGGGTTTGGCTGCTTTCTGGATAGAGATCTTTTCTGTGTTGAGGTCCTACTTGTTGAATTTCCTCTCTCCCCTTTTCTGGGCAGGACACTAGGCACTCAACCTGTCCCCCCACCCCCATGCCTCAGAAGTGTTGGTGTCTCTTAAGGTTACTTAAGCTCTCTGTGCCTCCATTGCTTCCTCTGCAAAATGGACATAATAGTACCAATCCGACAGGATGGTTCTGTAGATTCAGGGAGCTAATATACTAACACACTCAAAGCATTTACAACAATGCTTTCCACACAGTAAGCATTAGATAATGGCTATCACTCATATGCCAAAAACTCCAGACTTATATCTCCACTTCCGATCTCTCCTCTTCAGATTTATACTGTTCAGCCTGTTAAATATTTCCAACTGTACCAAAGACACCTCAAACGCAACAATATCCAGAACGCATCCAGAAGTGAACACTTTATCTCCCTCCTCATACTGATTTCTCCTGTATGTAATCTAGGGGAATGTCGCAGCAATGCCAAGGGCCGAGCAACCATTCAGGCACGGACCCTAGACACCTGAATCATCATACCTTACTGTCCCTCCCCAATTTACCATTGAGCCCTAATTTTATCTCCTACATTTGCATCCCTTCTTCCTAATGAATAGCACCACTGCCTTAATTTAGGGACCATCGTTTCTCATCTAGATTATTTTTAAAGTCTTTTGCTTCTCTCACAACCATGTCCTTGCTATATTGCTCAAAGATCACTCTTTTCCCTGCCTCTTTCCAACAGATAGAGTCTCTATGACTTGTTAGCTGTATGAATTTGGGCAAACTGCTTTTAACCTGTGCCTCACTTCCCATTTGGAAAATGGCAATACGAGTACCTACCTCATAGGGCTGTTGTGTAGATTAAATGATTACTCAGGCAAAGTACTAAGAACAGTGCCCAGGATAGGCAAGTGCTCAAGTGTTGGCTTATTATTAACATTATAACTATTGTTTTCTCACCTCCATTTTGATCTTGCTTTCAAGCTGTTCCCCCTACCCAGAAAATTCTTCTCCAATATGCCAAATATTTTCTGCCCCTCCCCAGGTTTTACTAAGTGTATACACTTGTATCATGGCACCTACCACAGTGTGCTGACATGATTGAAATAACCCATTCATGTGTCTGATCTTCTCCACCAGAGTATTAACTTCTTGAGGGAAGCGATTCTGGCATGTAGTAAATGGTCAATAAATGTTGGCTCAATCGGACTGTAAGGTTCAACTCCATCCCCAGGCCGAAGGCCCCGGCCCCGCCCGAATCGGGGGCGGGGCCGAGAGCACGGCGCGGGGGGGGGGTGAGTGGGGGTGGGGGTGGGACTCTTTTTCCTCGCCGTGGCGGCGGAGGCGCACGGCGTGGGTTAGCGGCAAGACGTCGTCGGAGGAAGGCTGAAAAAGCCCAAGGTGCTGCCGTTGCTAGTACAAGTCGGACTTGCTGTCGCTGGAGCCGCGTCTGCACACGTCTCGGACCCAGCGCAGCCTGCCGCCGCGGTCCCGGAGCCCAACCCGTCCTTGCTCGTCTCCGACCCGCGGTGATGGAGCCGGCCACCGCGCTGCCCCCGGGCCCGCGCCCTGCTCTGCCCCTTGGGGGCCCGGGCCCGCTGGGCGAGTTCCTGCCTCCCCCCGAGTGCCCGGTCTTCGAGCCTAGCTGGGAAGAGTTCGCCGACCCCTTCGCTTTCATCCACAAGATCCGGCCCATAGCCGAGCAGACTGGGATCTGTAAGGTGCGGCCGCCGCCGGTGAGTCACGCCGACACCCCGGATCCTGCTCGCGGCTGGGGGAAGGAGGAGGGACTCGTGGGCCGGGGAGGCCGAAACGCCGGGGGGGCGGGGAGCGGGGTCGCCCCGGAGGCCACTTCAAGTTTGGGGCTTCCCTAGGGCCGGAGTTGAGGCCGGGGGAGGAGGACTGGGCTTCTCCAGGGTGGGAGATGAGGAGCGTGGGAGAGCGGGCGCTTTGGTGGTGCCACCCCCAGGGCTCGGGCGACGCGCGGCCCGGGCGGACGGGTGTGCGGCCCGGCCCGGGGTTCGGGTTCGGTTCCGGATGGAGTGGCGGCCGGGTTGGGCGCGGGGGTGCTTCCTGCCGGAGGCTGGCGGCGTCGCGGGTGAGGAGGGCGGGCGCCGGGCTCGGCGCGGCTCCGCGGGCTGGGGCTCGCCTCCTCCCCCGGGGTGCGGGGGTGTGTGCTGGGTGGGGGTGGGGGACTTGCGAGTTGTCGTGCGCGGAGGAAAGTTTTCAATATGGCGGCGGGAGCCCCTGGTCCTTTGTGTGGTGGCGGCGTCGGCCCGGAGCGGCCCTCACCTGGGCGCCCCACCCTGCAGGCGGGGGCACCCCCCTGCCCCTCGGGCCCCGGGCCTCCTGCTGTCCCCCGGGCCGGGCTCGAGGAGGGGGCGTCCAGCGCTGCCGGGGGGCGGGGAGGAGCCGCGGGGCCGGCCCCGGAGCCGAGGTGGTGTTGTGGGGGGCGTAAGTGTGTGTGGGGGGGCGTTTGGGGGCGGTGGGGGGGCAGGACCGGCGGCGGAGGGCCGGGTGCCCGCCCGCGCGCCCGGTTGCGCACACGCCCGACTTTGGGCCCGGCCGCTCGGCTCCCCGGGGAGGTCTGGGCTGTGTTGGTGGGGTGGGGGCGAGGCCATGCACTAGGGGGACTTGTCAGCCCGGAAGACCTCCGAAGGCTTCACGCGCACGTCCTGCTCCCCGCAACCCGCGGAGGCTGAAATGCAGCCCCACTTAAGCCCTCTGAGCCGAGTCTAAAGCGCCTCGGGCCTGGGGGCTGTGTGTGTGTGTGAGGGGTGGGGTGTTGCTGAAGTCATCCCTAACGGCTCCAACGTTCGCTGAGCAGAGCCCGGCCAGCCCTTCCCGTCCCGCACCCCCGCACCCACCCCCACCCGGAACTGGGTGCGCGCCTACACCCCTGTTTTTTTGCCCACCTTGCGGATGGTCCCGAGTCCGAGTTGGCCTGAAGGACGGTTGGACGGGGTGGAACCGTTGGGAAGGATGTTTAACTGCTTTTTCTACAGTTGAAGAATCTTCTCCCCACTATCCTCCCCGCCCCCCCACTCCCACCCCCGCTGGAGGAAGATTCCGCCCCCCCCCATCCCTTTCTTTCTTAAGCTTGCTCTTTGTAATGACATTTGGAGTTGCAGGGGTTCTATATGTAATCCGCCTGGTTTGGAAAAGCAGTTTTGAGGGAGACCTCTGTATGTCTTCTTTCTCCGGTCTCCCATCTCCTTCCCCTCCAAATTAAAACACAGATACCACACTTTGGTTTTTGTTGGACAAGTTTGAAGATGGAGATGAAACCTATGCTTCAGAAAATAACTGCTCAGTTAGAATGGGGGAAATGTTTGAAAATAGAACCAATTCTTTCAAGAAGTGGATAAGGTTGATTCTTGTTGCTTAAGGGAAGTACATTTCTTCTATTCTAGAGTGCAAAGAGGCCTGCAGAAGTTATAGCCGGAGCTTATTAGAGCTCAGGTTTTAATTCTTGAAGAATAGGTCATGTTTCAAACATTTCGCAGTTTGGCTTTATGTCATATGATAGGGAGGGTGAATGTGAGTATTGTTCATTTGCATTAATGAGATTTTATTCAGAAATCAGGCAACTTGATTAAGTTCTTGGTAACCAAAATGTGTGGAGTCGGGTTCCTGGGAGTGAGAGTTGTCCTCCATGTTGGTATTGTGGTATTACTAGGGCTGGGGTAAACCCTTTATCTTACTTCACTATTCTGTGCCTTTTATGGGGCCCTTTCCCAAAAAAATAGTGTTGGCTCTGATTAGGTCTGGCTACCCATTTCTTCATCTTGGCTAGGCTATTAATGGGAAGCTTTGCAAAATGTGTGATCATACTGCCTTTTCCCACTCTGAATGCCAGACAGACATGATGGCCACCATTTTGTATTGAGTAGTACATTCTACAGCCTGAGAAAGGGTGTTAAAGAGGCACAAATTATCTACAAACATAACCAGTGCTCTGTTTTGGAGACCTCCTTTGTGTGAGGGGGCTTTCTTCCTCCTTTGTTTAACAAACTCCTGTGCCAAATGCAAAGAGTTTGTTGTTGATATAACCACAAAAAGGGAAATCTTTCCAGAAGTTGTAGCTCTTGAAGAAGGGTCTTGTTGGAACAAAGGTTTCTTAAGGGATGTATAAACAGTCTTTGTTTTAGAAACTGTTCTGTTTTAGAAAGCTGTGAACAAGTTGTTTCATATAGTTGAAATAAAGCAACCAAAAACCCAAGAGGTATGAAATATTGACCATGGTAGAGCTATATAATGCCTGTGTTTCTAGATGATTTTTGTTCTCTAATTTTTCGAAATACAAGCGGCTCTATTAAAATGGAGATTGGGTCTGTGGGTATTTGTCGTTGGGAGGTTGGGGAAGAATTATAAAGCATTTGTATTTCCTTTTATTCTTATCTTTGTATCTTTGATTACTGTTACATAGTTTCAGTTTATAACTGCTGTGAGGGTCTTAAACTGTTTTGCTTCTGAAAACTTGGGATTCACAGAAATTTGTGAAATTATAATAAATATGATAAAAGCTAATAAATTAAGAAGACTATTAAATCCTGAGTTAAAAGTTTAAAGAGGGACATAAACAAATGTTTTTCAAATTATATCAAGTATGTAGGATAACGAAACTTATTTCCTGGGCTTAAATTTTTTTAACTTCACAATCTGGTTTTGCTACCTGTAAAATGCACATTTTCATATCCTCTTTGATGTGCTTAGATGTCTTTTTAAGGACAGGTTTTCCATGTTGCTTTGTGGTATTTGGAAGTGATTAATTTTAGGAGTGTAACTATTAGGCAAAAAATAGTTGGTTGCTTAGTGATACTTTTTTGAGTCTCCCAAGTTTGATTGGAATATATTTGATGGCTTTAATAACTTTCTTTGTTGCCCTCAAATGTCTAACATTTGGCCATACTTAGGCAGATTCCACATATTTCTTTGGCAGTGTCCAAAAATCAGGGATTTAAATCAAACCCCAGATGGCACAATAGACACATTTTTTTTCAACTTTGACTTCCTGTGGGTCATTAGTTTGATCCCTTCATCTTTATAGGCAGAGTGTAAAACTTTCAAGTATTTTAACGCAGTCAGCATCTTTGAGTGAGCCCGCTGGTTCTACCATTAGGAACAGGGAGGAACTTAAATACACATTTCTTTGTATGGTTAGAGGTGTTAATGATATGGAGCTCATTTACTCTCATTCCAGCCTATCAATCTCCCTAATTTTAGGTTTGATTGACTTTGGCTTAACCCTCCCAGTTCCTTTAGTGTCTCGGAATTTTTCTCTGGTTGTGATTCTTTGGCCACCTTAGACCCCTTACCATTTGGAGAAAAGGCTTAGCAATAGAAACATCCTTGAGTGAAAGAAGAACTTATAATTACTTTTTTTTTTTTTAAAGATTTTATTTATTTGACAGAGAGGAGAGAGATCACAAGTAGGCAGAGGCAGGCCTAGCGAGAGGGGGAAGCAGGCTCCCGGCTGAGCAGAGAGCCCGATGTGGGGCTCCATCCCAGGACCCTGAGATCATGACCTGAGCCAAAGGCAGAGGCTTTAACCCACTGAGCCAGCCAGGCGCCCCTTATAATTACTTTTTAAAAAATAATAGCTTTATTGAGATACAATTCATATATACTATATAATTCATCGACTTGAAATGTTATGCACAGTAGTTTTAAGTAGTTTCAGGGCTGTAAAACCATCACCACAATCAATGTTAGAACATTTTCATCACTCCCAAAAGAAACCCTGTACCCACTTGTAACTGCCTTTTAAGACAAATTTAGGACTATACTGCTCAGAAGAAAAACTTTTTTTCTCACTTAGTAGGAGACTGGATTAAGTCCTACAGGTAGTTTGAAAGTGTCTGCCTTAAACAACATAAAAACAAACTTCATTTGTTATTAGTCTTTGAATGTGTGTTTAGCTGAATTTGACTTTGCTAGTGGTAAATTGTAAATTGGTCACACGGGGAGGCACGAACCTATCCACTAGTTGTAAATTTTAGGGAACTAACCAACAAAATTAATAGATTTTTAGAATGGAATGTGAGTGATATTATAAATTCACGAGGCAGCTCAGTTTAAGATTCATACCCCCACTGGAAAAAATTTCCCTACTATTGATTATGGGATTTGTTTTTAAACATGCAAAATGAACTGAGAATCGTCTTTGAAAAGTGGTAATGTGTTAAAGCTGGGGTTAAAAGCTTTCATTATTGAGATATACTGATAAGAAAAAATTAGGAAAAATTTATTAATCCTCAGGTTCAATCTTTGTCTCTGAGGTACTTAATTTTCTTTATGATGTATTAACCTAAGTTTAAGAATATTTCTGTTTGATAGATCAGTAGAACTTATTTGCTTAATTTAGGGGGCAAAAAGCTCAGGATATTTAGGATACTTTAATACGCTGATAGAAATCTTCCAGTGAGAGAATTTTTTTAGAAAAGAAAAAAAGGGGCGCCTGGGTAGCTCAGTTGTTAAGCATCTGCCTTTGGCTCAGGTCATGATCCTATGGTCCTGGGATCAAGCCGGAATCAGGCTCCTTGCTCAGTAGGGAGCTTGCTTCTTCCTCTCCCACTCTACCTGCTTTTGTTCCCTCTCTTGCTGTATCTCTCTCTGTCAAATAATTTTTTTTTTTTAAGATTTTATTTGACAGAGAGAAAGAGATCACAAGTAGGCAGAGAGGCAGGCAGAGGGAGAGGGGGAAGCAGGCTCCCCGCCAAGCAGAGAGCCTGATTCGGGACTTGATCCGAGAACTCTGGGATCATGACCTGAGCCAAAGGCAGATGCTTAACAACTGAGCCACCCAGGCGCCCAAAAATAAATAAATTATTAAAAAAAAAGGAAAGGAAAAAATATCACTGCAAACTACTAGATAAAAAAAAA
>JAPYYJ010004065.1:0-10815 GCA_028533885.1 Nasua narica
CTCGGGATGGCGGGGGCGGGGGGGAAGGCGCGGGGTAGCCAGGGACCCAGACGTCAGGAGTGGCTGAAGCCGGGGGCAGTGGGCCTGCAGGGGGCTCCGTCCGGCAGCCCGGGGCCGGCCCCTGGCGGGCTCCGCATGCCGTCCTCCCGGCCTGAGGGCGGACGAGCAGGCCCTCGGAGACGCCGCGGTCGGGGGGCAGCGGGCGCCGAAGCCCACGCCGGGCACGTGCTGTGGGGCCACGGGCAGGGAACAGACTGGGAAGGAAGAGAAAGCAAAACCGGTCGCCAGCACGGAGGCTGAGAGACAGAGCCCAAGACTCTGTTTCTTCCTTCGCTGGCAGGAGCGTCACCTTCTACTCCAGTTTATATGTCCTGACGGTTCCTTCCGTGACACCGCGGGCCGTGGAGGACGTCGTCCACGGGTCTACAGACTCGAGGGCTGGGCACGCAGGGGGACGGAAGCTCCTGGAGGCACATCGTCGCCAAACACACTGGGACCGGCGGCGTCCGAATGCGGGCTCCCGGCCGCGGCCACGTGCGGCCCGACTCTGAGTCTGGCTGGCGCTGGCCCTGGGGACACAGCCCTGGCCCGGCTGGCCCGTCTGCTCGGTGCCGCCCGCGCCGTGGGGACGCCGGCCTGTCCCCTGGGTGTGCCCCTCCCCCCCGCAGGCCCCTGGCCTCCCTCTGTCGCCCCTGCTCCCCGGTTACAAGGCTTGTCAGCCCTGCGGATTCCCGGGATGGGGGAGGCGGCTCAGCGGCCGGGCTGGGGGACGACGGTCTGGGCTGCGGCTGGGACACAGACCAACAGTGACGCGGAACCCCAGAGCTGGCGGATTTCCAGGTCGTCCGTCGGCCTCGACTCTCTCCCGGGCCACACCCCCCTGACCCGCGTCCCTCCGTGTCCTCGCCGGGCGGCCTCGGGCGGGGGAGCCGGAGGGCCATCCTCTAGGTCCAGCCAGCAGCCGCGAGGGGGACTCGGGCCCACTTAGCTCTTAGCAGGGTGTCCCCCGCGAACCACTGGGGGCCTCACCCAGCCATCCCGCCTCCCTCCGCCGTCGCTCTGGGAACGTGCCCGCGTCTGTAAGGGGCAGAAGCCTCGGTGAGCACAGGGCCGGATGGAGCACCGGAGGTGAGTTCCTGGCTTGCGAACACAGTCCCACGTCGTCGTCTCCGACCGGCCTCCTTGTGACCTCGTCTGATCCGAGCCCCAGAACCGTCGGCAATGTTCCTCTGTCCGTTTCCCGGACAAGCAGCCACCGCGGGCGAGCTGGGAGCTGGCCGTCTCTGCCGGGGGCGGCTCTGACGGCCCACGCAGGCCGGCGTACCTGGGGCAGGGCACCCGCACTCCCGGAGAGGTGACCCGCAGTGTCGCCCAGCCCAGGCTGGTGGCGCCTTGTCCCCCGCCCCCAAGGACCGGTCGTCACAGGCGCCGGGGGCCGACTGGCGGACGGGGAGGAGACGGCCGGCGGCTCCTGCCGCTCTGGTGCAGAGATCGGGGGAGGACAGTGCCACGGGCCCCTGGCAGCCGCGAGCTCAGGACAGAGCTCTGCCTCGCGTCCAGGGAGACCTTGGGGCTTAACTTCCCGAAGACAAGCTGAAGATGAAACCTTCATCCGCAGGCTGGGTGCCTCAGAAATGGCCCCTGGAGAGCGTGAAATTTCCACTCCTGATTTTGGTTCTACAGGGAGTTGAATTAAACAGAACATTTCTTAAGAGCATCTAAGTTCGACGGTCCGAGCCCCTGGAAGGAAGGGCGGCTCCTCCCGGGACCCAGGGAGGAGCTCGGAAAGCACCCTCCACAGGACCTCAGCGCGGGGGCGCGCGGGGGGGGGGGTCCCCGACCCCAGGGCACCCGCGAGGCAGGCAACTTGGCCAGAGGGGCTCTGCGGTGGGAGGTGCGCTGGGAAGAAGGTGCCGAGGACGTGAAGCCTGTGTTTCCAGGCAGCAGAGCAGGAAAGAGACAAGGGAGGCGAGTCTGTCCCGTCCCAGGGACAGAAGGAACCGCAGGGACTGCGTGACTGGGTGCGTCACACTGCTCTCCCGCTGGCTGGCATGAGACGGGGGCCGTCGGGCGGTGCGTGCGGTTTGCCCCCAGACAGCAAGCCCTGTGGTTTGTGACCCCGAGGCCCCAGGAGTCCAGACTCCCGACACACGAAAACCCTTCCAGGCAAGGACAGTGGCTCACTTGTCTCTTCTTCAACCTTTATTGAGCCCCTGCTGCGTGTGCCAGTTGTTGTAGGTCCAGAGAAGGCAGAATGCACGGCCTAGGCGTTTCAGCCTGACTGGGCACACGCCCGAGGGGTGACGGGAGGCGGCCCGTGTCGGCGCGGGGCACACGGAGGCTCGGGACTGCTGCGCGGTCGGAGTGCGTCTTCCCAGGAAGTGCCGGGAGGAAGGGAGGTTTCAAATGGTTTCTTAGCCGCGTCCAGAGCCTCTGTCGCTTGCTTCTTCCTGTCCCCGGACACAAGGAGTTACTTCCGTTCCCTTCTGCCCTCTTTCAGAAGTTCCGATTTTCCAGAGAACCAAGCTTGTTAAAGAAGGGGCCTGGAAATGCCCTTGCCAGGTCCGCGCCCTCCCCGCATGGCTGATGCCGGGCTGCACACGCCACGCCCCGCCCCCGCCCCTCCGGCCTCCGGCGTTGCATGCGGAGCTTCCCGCTAAGATCCGTTCTCGTGCCACCGACGTCACCAGGTGAGCTTCACGGAGCGCGGACGTCCCGGCTTGCTTTCTTGGCTGTCCAAGTTAGAACATCCATCTCTAGAAATTCGTCCATCCACAGAAATTCCGCCGGGGCCCTCGGAAGCCGGGCCGGGGGACGGCCGGGGCGCGGACGGGCGTGTCCGCAGCTCCCGACTCTCGACACGCTGCCGTCGTCGGCTCGTTCAGAGCCGGGTGCACCCCTCCCACGGGTGCCTGGGTGACAGGCCACACGCTCGCCCAGGATGGACACAAGGACTAAACCGCCCGTGTGTCCCTCTGGGGACGGGGGCACTTCCACGTCACATGGGGACCGTCCATGTGGCCAACAAGGGCTTGTCTTTGAGAACAGGCGGACGTATCCCCGGGTGAAGGAGCTCCGGAGGGAGGCTTTGGGGTCTGTTTTCTAAACCCCAGTGTTTCCGGGAGCCACGCTGGTCTCGAGTGCGGGCGACCCTGCCTGGGCTGTGTCCCCGGGAGCTGGGCACGGCTGGGCCCTCCAGAGCGGCCCGCGCCAGCACAGCTCTCTGGTGACTCGGACAAGCCACCCACACGCACGAGGACGGTCCCTTCCACAGAAGGGCAGGACGTGAAATGTCACTCCATCCGGTGTGGGCACCGGTCCCCAGAGACCGTCAGTGAAGGCTGGTGGCCGAGCAGGGCTCCTGGGAGGTCCCGACCCCAGACATGGCCCTGCCCGCCTGGGAGGCCGTGGCCCTCTGCCCCTGAGACAAAACGGCGCGGGCGTCGGGCGGGGCCCGGTGGAGCGTGAGCCGCCGTAGCCCGATGGTGACAGCTTTGTCCGGGGACCTGGGAACACACAGCACGTTCCCGGCGGCCCACGTGTCCACAGAAGGCTAGCAGCAGCATCCAGCACAAGAACGCAGATGCGCATCTGGAAGCCCCCCTAACGGCCGCTGGGGGACAGTGACGGGCTAGGGCTACACGTCCTGACGCGGATGAATCCCAAAATACAATGCTAAGTGAGGAAGAAGGGATTCCCTCTTAAAATCCCAAACCAGGCAAAACCAACCATAGCGCGGGAGACGCATCTTACTCGGAGAGCCGGGAGGAGGACGTCTGCGCCCCGGGCTCACAGGTCAGGGGGCCGCTCTTGCCGCAAACACGGGGCAGTCACAGCGTCCCGAACACCGTGCCGACTATAAACAGACGCTCGTCCTCTCAGAAGGAACACACTTCCAGAAATCTTAATGTGGGGGAGGGGCTTGAAAAATACGGAGTAGGAGAAACCTTCTTTTACAAAACTACAGAAGGCGAGTACCTGAAGGAAACTTAAGAGCCCTGTCTCATTTACTAGGGTGCGACCAGACGGGACACGGGGGTGGGAGGTTCTGGAGTGGACAGGTGCACCCCAGGTGGGCGCCGAGGAGACGGTACGGGGAGGCCCCCGCGCCCAGGACCGACGTCCGTGGCCGGAGCAGTGAGCGGGGCTGGCCCCTCCAGAGCGGACAGAGACCGTAGGATGCTACACTGGACACGCTCCACCGGAATCCAGGGCGGAGGCCAAAGGGATGAGGGACGAGAAGTGACAGGTAAGAGAACAGAGTTCCTCCAAGAAAACCCAGAATAACGAGAAAGAAAGCAACAGAGACATTTTAGACTAAACAAACATTCATACATGGGGGCCGGTTTTTAAACAGAAACCTCCAAAAGACAGGCTAGACACAGAAACCCTGAGACAAAACGATAAAGATAAAAACCCTAAAAGCATTCTGGAGGAAAGTGCGGGACAGGGGAGGGGCTCGAGCCCCGGGCCCAGGGTTCCGACGGGGACGGCAGGCCAGTGATGACGAAAGCCGCAAGGGCCTCGGGCCACATGAGAAGTCGGTTTTCTGACGTGCAAGGGCTCGGAAAACAGGATCCTGACTTTCCTTCTTGAGACGCCCCAGAGAAAACCAGAACTGACATCCTAAGAATCATGAAACTGTGGTTAAAAAAGACAAGAGGGTCTCAGTTTGGAGCCAAGTTGGGGTACATTTTGCGGCGTGGGGCAGCCACTCTGCCCATGGAAAAGGGGTCCTCACACAAGTTTGCGTGGAGCTTTTTCTGTGCAAAGGACCACCGAGAACATGCCACTTTATTCTGCTCTTGGCTACGAGCGAACCCAAACCTGCTCGGAAAGACGGCGGGGCCACGGCCGTGTGCTTGCCCCCTCCCGGGTGAGGGGCCAGTGCTTCCGCCGCAGGGCAGCCGGCCTCATGCTGCGTGTCTCTGACGTCCCCGCAGCTCGCTGTTCGTCAGGGGACATTTCAGAACCGAGTCGAAGGCTCGGCGTCAGCTCCGATGGCCGGACGGCGCTCTCCTCTGGACCCCCATCTCTCCCCACTGTCTCGATCGTTCTGATGCAAATCCCAGGTATCTACTTCCAAATGTCCCTAACAACCAGGGACGCTCTAGAACAAGAGACAGTCATCGGTGCCACCAGCCTAGGCCTGTTTACAACGACAGCTGTCAGGCCGCGTGTGTGGCCTTCTAGTTGGCTTGAATCGCGACGCAAACGAGCCCCACGCCGGGAGTGGTGGGCGCGCTTCTTGGCTCTGTAACCACTAGGTTCCCCTCCGTTTCTTCCCCTTAGAAATTATGTTTTGGAGAAACCAGGTTATGTGTCTTCAGAAATTTCCGAGTCTGGGTTTGGGTGCTGGGTTTTGATGGAAACCCGGAGGCGCTTTCTGGTCGTGGACGCGGCCGGTCCGCCGAGCTGCGCACCGGGAGCCCAGAGAGGGCACCTCCCCGGGGCAGCAGGGCCTCGGCGGACGTGGGGGGACGGCGTAGGAGGGCGGGAGAGCGGAGTCTGGGGCAGCGGTGGTGCCCTGACATCATCTGTTTGTTCGGACCCACGAGCGTCCACCTTGTCCCCCAACAAACCACAACTTCGGCTGACGAGGGACGCGTCCGCGTGGGCTTCATCGGTGACAAATGCGCGACTGCCACGGGATTCAGATGATGGAGAGGCCGTGCGTGTGTGGGGGCCGGAAGACCACGGGAAATCCATACCCCCCCCCGCCCGGTTCTGCTCTAAAAAAAGTCTATTAAAATAATACAAATGGACTAAAATAGCACATTGAAATGTTAACGCGGTCAAATTTGGTGCCAGGATTCTAGTAATTTTTCTTCCTCTTTGTATATTTTGTATATGTTTTGTATATGTTAAAAGGTCGCAATTAGATTAGTTTTAAAACGCAAGGGAAACGATGACAGCCGAGCACACAAGACTCCTGCGTGACCTTCGGCCTCGGGTGGCGTGAGGGGTGCGTCTTCGGCCTCCTCTGCCGTGCTGGAAGGGTTTTCGCCTGCGTGGCACTTTCAGAAGAGAAAGCTTTACTTAAAAACTAGGCTGCAGCTTTGTACGAGCGCACACGCGTGTGCGGACACAGCCAACACGCAGCAGCCAGGAGCCGGACGGCCGGGCTTTCTGGAGATGGGGCTCCGTGTACGCCCGCGTCCGTGCCAGCGCGCTCAGAGCGCAGAGCCCTGGCTGGTGCCGGGCAGCGAGCAGGGGCCCAGCGGCGCCGGGGTCCCCGCCTGGCCCGACTCCGGGCCCCCTGCCGGACACGGCCCGTGGACCAGGCACGGGCACGGCTGTTTTGAAAAGGTGAAAAACTCAGGACGTGAAATCCACTCATATTGACACAAGGTTTTAACATTCTATTTCCCATGGAGCAAAGAAAAATTTCACTGAATTTCTAGGTTGATTTTTCAATGCTTGCAAATAAACGGCCTCAAAGTTATTACCTACTTGTGCAAGGATTTCTTGTGGACTCAGCTCTCTTCAAATTCCCCATCACGCATCCCCTCGCGGCCCTGTCACCGACCAGAGCCCTCACACTTGCCGTGCAGGGACGCAGCCGAGTCTCTTGCTACAACTTCAGAAGACGACGCAGAGACGACTCAGCGTCCCCTGAGCAGACGGCACTGCCCCGCAGCCCCCAGCCCCACGGCTCTGCCGCTCACGCTCCCGGGGGAGGAGGGCTGGAGTCTGTTTAAAAGGTAGTTTTGTCCATTTGGGGCACAGCCACGTTTCGAAGCAGATGACCTACGGCACAGCCCCACGAGCACGCGCCTGCTCCCGGGAATGCTGCCACCCAAGTCCCGGCGTCCAGAGGAAACCACCACCTGGCAGAAAATCACGCAACTTGAGGCCTCGGGAGAATTCTGAGCAGGGTCACGGCTCCTAACACACTGCGCCCAGCGGCTGAACTCAAGACACCGGCTTCCTTTGCGACAACAACTGGCGGAACTGTGTGCTTTCCTGCCCGGTGGAGCGCACGGCTGGGCCTCGTCTTCCCTCCCCAGACCAGCTTCTCGTGGTCCCGAGGCCTTGGTCTTTCCTGCTAACACCGGGTCCGGGTCTTTTCCTCGAATTCGATCACGGTCATTTTCCTGTTGCTCACTGGAGCGCCCGGATGCTGGGGTGTGGAAGCACTGAGGAGGGCCTCCTGGTCTCCCTCCAGGACCTGCAGGAAGGGCCCAAGCAGCTGAGGACACAGCTTCTGTCCCCACCCTCCTGGGTGTGCAGGGCCCCGCCTGCCACACGTGAGCCCACGGTGTCGTCCAGACGGGCTGCCGGGCAGCCCGGGACCGGCCCCGCTGCCCCAGCTCACGCACTCGTCACCGACCGCGAGCGATGCCGCAAGCTACAGAATCCGCACCGAGGCCTTTCAGAAACCGTGGCCTGAGGCTGTCTGGCGTTTTAGGCGGGAATCTCCAGCTTCTTCCGATTCATAACCGTGCGGTCTCCACTTCTGCACTAACAGAATTGAGCGTTAAAGAGGGTTCCCCCTTCCCAGCCCAGCCCCTGGACTTCCCTTACTGCTGTTGTAGAGAGAGGCAAATCAACGTAGCTACACTTACCTTCCAGAAAAGAACAAGGCCAGGGCGGTGCCTTGATTGCTGGACGTGTGGCTGCCTGCCATCCTGTGCACACGGTAATACCCCACTTGCCCCCTGCCTGTCATCGGAAGCATGGATGGGCCTGAGCATCACGCCCCACTGTGCGAAGAACTACTGAGTGCAACCAGTAGAGAGAGCCCACACTCCTGGAGGATTCAGGTTCCTGATGAGGCCTGAGTATCCAGTGAGCACCTAGAACCCGCCGTGCCTGAAGCTCCATCCATCGCTTCTCAGACAAGTCAGTAACGTAGCAAGATAACCCCCCGGAGCCGTGATTCTGTGACCTGCACTCACAGGCAGCATGCGGGGCACACGGCCTTGACCTGAGCCGCTACTTCTGACTCGGTGAGCAGTCCAGAAAGGGGGGGGAGCTCGCGGGGCTGACCTATGATGAAAACTGTGCGCTATGCCGATGACGTCTTTAAGCAACACACCAAACTGTTCTCGAGACTCACAAACACGTCCTGGGTCACCCACAGCCCAGAGCTCGCCGCCACCAACAGAAGGTGCCCTAAGGGGCCGTCTCAGAGGAGGTGCGAGATGAGTTTGCCCACGGGCAGGGAGACCACGGCTCGCACGCGATCTCTGGGCAGCGGGCCTTGGGGACGGAGGCCCCTGGGCTCTGCAGCAGCTCTCGCTGGAGCTGCATAAACACGGGGGCCGTGGGTCAGAAATGGGACCCCAGCGCCAGGGACAATGCGCCCCCAGGCTGTCTAGGGGACGCGCTGTCACGAACCGTTCTCCAGCTTCTCGGACTGGCTCAGAGCTGCCCTGGTCCGCGGGGATCTGAGGCCCGGTGCTCCTCACCGCACGGCTACAAATGACGGCGCTCCGTGGCGTTAACACCGGGGTACGAACTTCGGAGAGGCTCCCTGCCGGTAATGCGAAGCGGGGCCCCCACGGGACGGCCCAGAGGAGTAAGGCAGGTCTGTTCTCTGGGTGACGGGCCCGGAGTGGCCCGACGGCAGTGTTCGCGGCCCACAGGCTGCGGGGAAGGCGGGGCGCGGGGGCGCCAGCCGCTCCCGCCGCGGCACACCAGGGAACGAGCTTATAAAAAGGAGTTTTATTAAACGAAAGAGAAATCTGCTCGGTGGGTCAAATGCGAAATAGATATACAAAACTTTACATCTGCGTCCCGAGGAGGAGGGCCCCGCGCGCCCGCCCACCGCCCGGCCCCCGCTGCCGCCCCCATCCTGCCCGCCCGCCCCGCACCAGGCTGCGTGGGGGACGGCGACATCTTTGGCCTCGCGGGACACCGTCCCTTAGAAAAGTAGACTTTCCGTAGTAAAACCTCTAAAAACACCTATTTCTGCAAAATTATGTGTTTCTGTATGTGGAGCTCCGCAAATATACACGTCTTTCTGGAGAAAAGGGAACATCCGAGGGCCCGCGCTGCCTGGAGCCCTCCAGGGACAGAGCGCGAAGCACGTGTCCACCCTGCGCCCCGCGGGTCACATGAGGTCGTTGAGCTCTGCCTCGAGCGCCGCGGCCATCTCGTCCGCCTCCGAGCTGCTGCCCTCCTCGTCCTCCCCGCTGGACTCCCCACTGGACGCGCTGCCGGCGTCCTCCTCGGGCAGCTTGCGCTTGTGGCCCCTGCAAGACAGACGCAAACCGTGAGAGGCTCGCCCCGGGGGCAGGCCCCCCACTGCGGGCACGCACACACACGCATGCACCCCGCAGGAATGCCCCGGCACGCGCCCCCGCGCGCACGGCAGGCCGCAAGCTCCCACGTGCTCGCACACACGCAGCGCGGCGCTGTGCTCTGGGGAACGACGCTGCAAGGGGGCTGTCCCCGTTTCCGGGCGAGAACCGGTGGGAGCTGATGGCCGAAGCCCCAGACCCCAGAGCGAGGCACTCGCTGTCCCCCGTGCCGCCACGCCCCGCAGCGAGAGTGGGTCGCACGCGAGAGGGTCCCAGGCAGGTGACAAGACGAGGGTGGGACGCCGTGAGTGCGAGAAGTGTGATGCGGCCTGATGGGGGGACCGGAGGGCGCGCTCCTGCCGTCCCTGCCCAGCCCCCGCCTGCGGGCCGTGACCTGCCTTCTCAGCAGCGCTCCAAGGCCCACCAGACGGGGACCAGGACGCAAAGCAGCAGCAGAGAGGCTGGTCTGTCGGAGGAACCGCCTGCGCCCGGACGCCTGGAAGCCAAGGCCCAGCCCGGGCGACCACACACGGGTGACACCCCCGGGTCGGCCCCCCCCATGGCCCCCCCCAACAAGCTGTCCGGAGAACAGCCGGAAGCGCACGAAATGTCTGTGTGGCAAAGTCACCAACATGAGGTCGGGACCCTCACGGGACCTGAGGCCTGTGGAAGAGAAAGAACGTCCACAAACCGGTACGACGACGAACCACCTGTGAAAAACGCTCCCCCGTCAGAAGACAGCAACTGACGGAACTCAAAGCGGACAGAAGCCCTGAAAAGGACTTGGGAAGCAGAATTAAGGCAGCCGCGCGAGGGCTCAGGCCGGCGACGGGGAGCGCGGGGGGCGGGGGGCTCAGCGTCTGGGGCCGAGGCGCGGCGGGAGCCCGGCGAGCGTCTGTGGGACACGAACCCCTGGTCGGGCCCAAACCAGGCACACGGGCAGCCGGACCACCCGCGGTCAGGTGACGCGGCAGAGGCTTACTTGGGGATTTGCAAGATACCCGGAGACAAGATTTTTATACAAGGTTTGTTTAAGAGCCAGCGCACGCGTGCGTGCAAGCCGGGGGAGGGAGAGGGACGAGCCGACTCCACACACAGCCTGACTCGGGGCTCGACCCCACGACCCCGAGATCACAACCTGAGCCGAAATCAGGAGTCTGTCGCCCAAGGGCCCCGAACAAAAGCTGTTTCTAAGCAGTTACTGAGGCCGCGCAGAGGACCGTCCCAGAACCCCGCGCACTTCATCTGCTCCGCGTGCGAGTGGCCATCCGATCACTACGACGGGACATTTCTATCGTTCACGCCACCGACAACCCTAAAGAACACAGCGTCCCGCTGCCCAGGAAAGCGTGCGTGGGCCCCCAGGTCCCCAGACCTGTGGCGCGGGAACACGTCTTAGCTGCCGGCGAGCGCTGGAGGGTCATCAAAAACGCCAGTGATTTTGAGAAAACCTGGGAAAACACTGGCTGTCCCCCGCCCTCCAGACACCCCGCCCGGCCTCGGGCCCGCAGCCGAGAGCCCGCCGGGGGGACGCGAAGACGCGCTTCCCGCTGGCCAGGCCCTCCGC
>JAPYYJ010004066.1:0-10814 GCA_028533885.1 Nasua narica
GAGCCGGGCGTCCGAAATCCACACGCTGGGCATGAGCTGCATTCAGCAGCAGGAGAGTTCAGCCCTGTCTGCACCTCGTGCCTCCGGATGTAAATGCCAGTTCCCAGGACGAGCATCGCCGGCATCTGCCGCGGCCCCACGGCTGGGGGCAAGGCGGTCAGACGAGGCCGGGCTCCCTTACCTGGTAACTCTCCAAAGCACGTGTTCAGGAGAGCCTGAACTGTCCCCTAGCCGTCCCTAAGACCCAGTGTGGACCAGAATGTCCGTAGGTGCCCAATCGAAAAATTGTTTCCGTATTTCTTCCATGTTCTTCACCAAAGGTGTCAACACTAAAAAGAATTTTAAGATGGATACTCGCAGGAAGGACCATGAAAAGGAAGCCTCTCCTGGGAATGAAAATAGGCTTTTCTTTAACGGTAAGTGCGAGCCGGGAACCCCCTGCCCGTGTTGAGAGCCCAGCGGGGAGGACGAAGGGGACAGGCAGAGGCAGAGGGGGACAGCCCTGTCGTGGAGGGGAGAGCACGGCTGGAGGGGAGGCTGCTCCCCCCTGGTGGGCAGACTTCCCGTCTCTGTCCGGCCCCCAGTCTCTGTCCGGCCTCCACCCCTGCCCGTGGCTCTGACCCTGGGAAAGCGGGGCCTGGGGGAGGAAGGCAGGAATGTCCCCGCAGGCCGGGGCCGCCTGGAGGAAGGACCGCCGTACTGCCCGCCCCTCCCGAATTCAGCTAGGTCAGTGTCCCTCCCGGGAGCGGGTGGGTGGGGAGAGCCAGTGCCCCCAGCCAGGGAGGCCCCGGGAATGGGGGAGAGCGTCCCTCCAGCAGCCGAGGGGGCTGACAGGAATTCAGTCTGACAAGGCTCCGACGGGCGCCACGGGTGACAAAGCTCCTTTACCCTAGAGACGCCAGAGGAAAGGTCGCCCGCGTGGGTCGCGGGGCACCCGCCCGTGAGGTGTGCTGCTGGGCCCGGAGGCAGGACCAGGTCCTAGTACCAGGCCCAGGGGAGGGGGAATTTGACTGGAAACTTATTCCCGGGCCCCAGTGAGCATCTCTGCAGGGGGGGCCCTGGGATCCGCCTTTCAGTCCGGCCTTGGGACCCAACTTCTGGCGTTTGGAGGGGGAGCAAGAGTAGGGTGCCCATTACAGGGAAGATTTCTGGTCCCCTGGATTCGTCCCACCCGCTGGCTCCGGTAAAGGGCCCAGTGGTGATCAGTTGCAGAGCCAGGCGCCTTTTTAGCCGGGGGCCTGCGTTAGGAGGTGGTAAGCGCGGGTCTATAGGCGAGGACAGCCCGTGAGCTGGACCGGCCTCAGGGACACACTCGCACCAGTGGCCCTCCCTGGAGAAGCAGGAGGAAATGAGGATGGATGGACGGGGAATCCCGAGCTGGCGGAGAGCTGGGGAGGAGATGGATGGAGTCTGGGGTGCGGGGTCAGAGAAGCCGCCAGCTCGGGGGTCCTGGGGCCCAGCCCCGCCCTCAGAGGGCCCACGAAATTCCCACACCTGTGGTGCATGCGTGGACAGCTGCAGACGGTACTGCAGACCACAACTGTGCCCCTGAGACCCTCAGACCCACAAGGGTTCTGCAGAGCCCCCTCCCCCACGGCCCCCAAACTGCTGGGGCACACACCGCCCTCCTCTGGGCCCCAGGGCAAATGTCACGATTTACATAACGGCCTCCTCCCTACGCTGGCAACAGCTTCAGGTGGGCAGAAGGGGTTCAGGCCCTGCCCAGCTAGGGAGTGCTGTTCCAACGGAGAAACTGAGGCACGGGTTGGCGAAGGTCCTGCCCATGCCACGTGGCGGGCCAGAGGTGGATGGGAATCTGTGCCCGGGCAGGTCTGGCCGAGGGGGCAGAGGAGGTAGCGGGAGTCTTCTGAGAAGAGAGGAAGCCTGGTCACGACAGAAGCCTGAATGGGGCTCCCGGTGGGGTGCGGTGGCCCTGGAGGACCCCTGGCTGCCGGCAGCCCAGGAGAGACGGCGTCCCGGGGGCCATGAGGTCTCCAAGCTGGCGGGCCCAGGAGAGCCGTCCTCTCCTGGGGGCGGGGGGACCATGGCTGCCTCCCCCACTCCCTGCCCTGAGGCTTCCTGGCTGCAGAGGGGACAGGAAGCGAATCACTGAGCAGGTGGAGGGACCGTGACCCCAGTAAAGAGATCATTTTGCAAACTGGTGCGGACGGGCAGGTTGTGTCTGGCCGCTTGCACGTGGGGGTGGGTCTTTGTCGTTGCTGTGTGTGTGTGTGTGCCCGCCCCCGTGCGTGCATGTGCACGGAGAACCCCGAGGGCACCAGAGCGAGGCTGGGCGTATCAGGCAGTAGAGCAACAGGAGGGGGAAACACGGACGATGCGACCTCTGAAACAGTTCCGTCGTGAAATCCTTTAGACTCTCACAAAAAGTCTGGGGATGTGGTACAGAATGTTTCCCGTGTTCCTTCCACCGAGCTTTTCCCAGCGGAACATCTTAGGTAACTGAGTACAGTTACTAAAACAGGGACATTTGCACTGAGGCAGACCTGCCCGGTGACCCACAGACCTGATCCAAATTCTGCCAATTATCCTACCAATGCCTTTTCGGGGCGGGGTGGGGGGGGGCGGCTCAGGATCTGTCCAGATGCCGCATGGCGGTGACCGCCGCGTCCCTAGCTCCTACGGCTGGCCCGCCTTTGCCCTTCATGACCTTGGAGCGGTCTGGCTCGCTACTTCATACACTCTCTCTCCGTTTGGAACCGTCCGAATCCTCCCCGTGCCTGGACTCGGGTTACGCATCTGGGGCAAACATGATGCAATTCATTTCTTCCCCGCGTGTCCCGTGGGGACGTGCGTGGCGCAGGCAAAGCTCAGTCCTCGGAGCGCTTACCTTGAGCACTTATTCAAAAGGTACTATACTCCAGCTTTCTCCGTAATCAAGTAGATTTTTTGCCACTTGCAAATAATTAGTATTTTTCTGGGGAGATTCTTGCAGACTGTCAAAATATCCTATTTTTCACCATATTTTCACCACTGATTTAGCATCCATTGCTTCTTACCTGCAAAAATCATGACTGTAGTACTTGCCAAAAGGTGATTTTTTCTTTTTTTTCATTTTCCACCATTTCTTTTTCTTGTGTCCGGAAGGGCTGTACCTTCTTAGGTCTTTACTTGTTTATTCTGGATCAGTGTGAACGTACAGAGCGATTTATTGGGCTCAGTGGGTTCTTCAGGGGGTTACAGACCCCTGTGAGGAGGCCTTCCACTTGTCGAATTTTGCTGTTTGGAGTTCAGCCCGTTGCCACGGATTTTGAGAATGTGTCCCTCTCTACCCGGGGGGAGGTTCCGGGCCCCCCGAACGCTTTCCCTGCCCCCGGCCCGGGAGCTGCCGGGTCTGCTCGGAGCTGTGTTTCGACAGCGCCCTGCTCGGGTGTTGGGCGCCGCAAACTCAGACTGAGCCCATGGACCCCTGCCTCCTTCCTCGGACCTGTGAGAAGCCGGGCTCTCCTGCACGGCCGGGCCGGCCCGCCGACTCAGGGCCTGCGCACGCGGAGTCAGCCGAGGAGCTCCCGCCACCGCCCACCCCATGAAAATCATTTTCAGTAACCGGCTGGCCCGTTTCAGCCTTACCACATATAGTCAGATGCTCGTTTCCGAAATTCCTTTTCGGTTCTTTTCTTCCCACCCCCTTCGGTGTGGTTCTGCTATTTACTTGCTCTAGTCTGTTTTGGGTCCCTTTTCATCATGGTTGATTTTACTTATGTAAAATCAAAAGAATACGAAACATGGCCATGATTCTAATAAAAAAAATCATGTACCCCAAAGTACTGCCCCATCCCCCGGTTCCTCTACCACATTCCCTGCCCCCTCTGTACACCTGCCGTCTCACCTCCTCTAGCGACCAGCTCATCCTTTCCTGGTCTCTCCTTCTGACACTTTCTTGAGCATAGATGGGCAGGTCCACGTACGAGCTCTCTTTGTTGCAGGTTACTCTGTTTACCGTGTTACGTCGTACGTCTTCTTCTTAAATGCAGTCAAGCCACTTCACGGAGAAATGATAACGCGTATTTTCTTATAGCCCGTTTGCCCGTGTGTGGAAGGTAGCACACTGTAGATACCTGGCGCTTTTCTTTCTTGACCTAACACCACGTATCGCAAATCGCCCGCGTCTGCTTACAGAAGGCTTCCTGGGGATGAGTGTTTGCAGGTGCTCAGTCCAGCACGTGCCTGCGTCGGGCGGACATAGTGTAGTTCCTCCAGCCGCTGTCCACACGCGGGCACTCCACGTCCCTTCCAGGCTTCGCAAACAGCGCTGGAAGGGACGACTCCCGCATATGTATTTTCATACCGTAGGATGTGCATCTTCAGGGTAGAAATCCACCCGTGGATCGCTGAGGGAAAAGCGGAGGATGCACGTTGCGGCTTTCGAGCCCCCCAATAGCCCGCAGGAGACTGTGCCCGTGGGGGCCCCCGCCAGCGGTGGGTGTGAGGACCGGCTTCCCTGTGGCCCCGATGACAGAGCGAGCCACCCTGCCTTTCCAGCTCCCGACCCGATGGGCGAGAAATGGCACCTCAGCGCTATTGTCGCTCGCATCGCCCTCGGTGTAAATGCACGGGAGCTTCTCATGACGACGGGTCGTTTTAGCATATTTTTGTGAATTATCTGTTAACATCTCTTTTTCATTTTTCTATACCTGAATTTTTAAGAGTTCTTTATACATTAGGGATATCAATCTTTTGTCTGTGATATATGCTGCTAATGTTTTCTTCCAGTTCGTCCATCGTTTATTGACGTTGCCTGAAAATTTAGAAACTCAGGCCCATGGGGGCCTAGTGCAGGCGAGGGAGGCTGGGAAGTGGAGTGTCAGGATTCTGGCATCGACACGGCTGAGACGCTTGGGAGAAGCGAGTAACAAAAGTGCTACGAAGGAACATACCCTCCTGCAGGCCATGCGTGGTGCTCCCAGCCGAAGGGCCTGCCAGAGGTGGGCCTACGATTCCCGTGCAAAACACGCACCACGAGTGAGAGTAGGAGTAGCCGGTAACAGAAGGACCCCAGAAAGGACAACACGTGCGCTTCCCGACGTGTGCTTCTAGTCTGTAGGAAAGCTGCCAAGAACACTGTCCCGAGCCTAACAGCGAAAGAAAGACCAAGAACAAAACCGCAGCTTCTCTTGAGCCCTGCAGAGAGCCGGAGTCCCAAGGCCACGGGGCGGGCTGAGTTCCCCGGAGGGACAAGCCTCCCCGTGTCCGCTTTGACGGAGCTCGGGTGGTACCATGCAAGTGGCTAAGAAGGAATCAGTTAAGGTTTTGCTGATCCTTAAAGGCCACATGTGGGCTGCACGTCAGTGTGGGATCTCACCCCCGCCCCTCAGCTCCTGCCCACAGGCCTCTCCTGGGAGCCGGGACGACGCAGGAGACCCGAGAACCAGATGACTGACTGCTGCTGGAGGCCGTGCCAGAAGTCTGTCCACCTCCCGGATTCTTCTGCCCTAGAGGCTGGGCGAGGGCAGCAGGGCCCTGAAGCCCTGGGTGCAGGCACACACAGCATCCACCCTCCGTCTCAGACTCACGCCCTCGTGACTCCAGCAAAGACCCACTGCTGTTGGAGGGGGTGGAGACTTAAGACTCCCTACCTCGCAGAAACGAACTTGAGCCTGTCTGGGGCCCAGAACTGCACATAATACTCGAGAAGTAAGGTCTTCAGTTGAAAAGCGCATCCACAGCTTCTTCCAGACCCCCAGGGGAAGCAGCTCGGTCCTTTGTCATGATGTCTGATGTTGGCCATACGGCTCCATGGCAGGCTTCATCAGTCTGGAAAGCTCCTCACTATTCTTATTCTGCTGAGAGTTTTTATCATGGATTTTGTCAAAGGCTTTTTCTGTATGTATTGAAATGATTGGACAGTTCCTTTTCTTTATTATGTGAAAATGATGAGTTACCGTGGTTTTTAGATGCTAAGCCAACCTTGCATTCCTGGGATAAAGGTGCATTGGGTCGTAATGCGTTAGCTCCTTCAGTTTTGTTTGCTTTATAGTTTTTGTTTTGTTCCACTTGCAAAGATTTGCTCCGCGTTTTCACCTGTATTCAAATATTGCTAAGGACCTTGCATCTGTATTCATAAGAACTATTGGCCTGTCACTCTTTCACATAATAGCACGGTCGTGTTTCAGTGAGAGGCTAGCCCCACACAATGAGTCGGCCTGTGACGCTTCTTCGTTCCCTCTAAAAGTTTGAGTAAGGTCGGGATTATTTCTTCCTCGATAGAATTCGCCAGTAAAACCACCTAGACCTTCATTTATTGGAAAAGTTTCCAATAAATTACAATTTTTCAATATCTATGTATAACTACTTGGATGTTTTTCTTTAAATATGTTCTCTGTCCAAGTCTTTTTCTCTTATTCTTCCAGGACACCAATTACACATACATTATACCTTTTGATATTGTCCCACGGGTCTCTGAGACTCCGCTCACTCTTTCCATATTTTCCTCTCCAGGTTCGTTCGCATAATTTCTGCTGCTCGGTCCTCGGTCCGTGGAGTCTCCGTCTGCTGTGGACCCCATCAGTAAAATTTTCGTCTCCGACATTTATTAGCTCTGTGATTCCCTTTCAGTTCCGTGGCACAGTCATTCCCCTGCTACTCTCAGAGACTCTCTTTCATGTTCTTTACTTCGTGGAGCATATTTGTAATCGCTGCTTTAAAGTCTTTGCTGGATAATTCCACATCTGTGTCATCTTGAGGCTGGTATTGTCAATTACATTCCCCCACCCCCCGAAATTTGGTGATATTTCCCTGGTTGTCTCTATGTTGAGGGATTGTGTGTTGAATCCTGGATATGGTAAGTGTTATACTGTCTCGACCAAACCCTCTGGAGAATGTTGGTGTTCCGATTGTAGCACGCCATTCCGTCTGGTTGGGTTTACCCGATATACTTGGTCTTGCCGGCTGTGAGTGGTGGTTTGAACCTGTCATCTGCTTGGAGAGTCGCTCTTGTAATTTGAATGTGCTGTGTACAAAGCAGCCCCGGGGTGAGGCTGAGACTGGTGGGTTCCACACACAGAACTGGAAGTCCATTTCTCCAGGGTTCTCCCCTCCCGAGTTCCCTGGTGCACACTCAGGCTTTCCGGGGTTCCTTTTCCTGCGACCAGAAAGATGGAGTTTCTATCTGAGTTTTGGGTCTATGCCACAGCCTCACAGCACAATAGGGCTGCCCCTCAGAGCACAACCAGGAAGGAAACGTAGAGCTATGAACTCCTTCCCTTCGTAGGCAACACCTCCACACCTGCCTGTGTTTGCTCTCTTTCCAGCAGTCTTAGCCGGTTCCCTCCTGAATCCCGTGCAGAGGTTTTAGTCGCGATGGGTAGGAGAGGGGGTTCAACTAGCAAGAGGACACCAGAATTTCCCACTTAGGGTTTTTCAAAAAGTTGCATGAAATGCCAACCTTCCACCCATGGGAAAATGCTAACAAAAATGCAGACTGAACTAAGATAAAGTGACCTCTCCTCCCCCTGGCGACCTTCCACCGGGCAGCTGCTGCCTGCCCTCCTCCTCCCCTGCTGTCGCGCCTGAGCCATCTGCTTGATTCAGGAAAGCCGACTGGGGGTGTGAGACAGTCCCCATCCCGGTCTGGGAGAGCAGAGACGGAACAGGGGGAGGCTGCCGATCTCCCGGGGGCGGTCTGTTTGGGTCTGGCTGGACTCAGGGGTGTGCCCACCTCCCGGAATCGATCATCGGCTCTGAGCTACCGTCAACAATGGCCTTAACGTCCATTTCCACGTGTGTGTGGCAGCCTTCCCTTAGGGCCCACCTTTATCGTTTTTCCAAGCAATGACCTCATTTGTAGGGTTCGATATTTCAAGTCACCTCCTCCGGGGGAATAAGGAACACACAGAGTGGTTTTCCGGTCATCGGGTCTGGTCATCAGGTCCCGTGGTCATTGGGTCATCGGGTCAGTGGTGCATCCAACTTCCTGGGCCTGGGATGGCTACCATTGGCCCCTAAACGTCAGAGGGCTATTCTGCTGGTGGTTATTAGCGTTCGAGCAGAGAAAGCTTGACAAGGAAAACCTTCCAAGGAAATGTATCCCTAATGGTGGAACTCCAGCCATTAGGATCAGGCAGGCTTGGGTTTTGGTGCGGGCTGTCTCCTTGTTCTCCAGCCACACTTGGCAGGTGACTTGCCGTTCGCAGTCACCACACCTCCCAGGAAATGCAGCAATTTCCAGGGCTCTTCCAGTGTGCCTTCCCACATGTCCGAGGCCATCCCGTGGCCTAGGAGCAGAGCCAAGGCCCTCTACCAGCCGGGGAGCAACAGTGCCCTCTGGCCAGGCAGGACCCTGCTCTGGGTCCCCGTGGTAGAGGACCCACACGGCACAGGCATCAAAATTCAGTTGATTTTCTCTCCCATCTTGTAGGAAAGTTTCTTAAAATTTTGGCAGCCAATGGGACAGAGGGAACGAAGGACAGGGATGAACTGTGGCAGGGAAGGCTGAAAGTGGGGGTGATGGTGGGGGAGAGGGAAACCCCACAAACCCCTCCTTGGAAGCCAGTGGAAGGGGCTACTCTGAACGCTGCCCCCAAATCACAGCGGCAGCCCCTGGCTAGACCGCCTCCAGTCTATACTCCCTCTGCCCGGAGGTGCCAGTGGGACACACTGAGTTGGAGAGGGGCCGGGAAAGGAGCACCTACCGTGGGATAGGGAAGAGGGGCCTGGGGCAGCCCGGGTTCTGCCCGGTGGTGAGCAGGCTGAGGGTCCTGCCCAGAAAGGTGGGGGTGTGCCTTGTAACCCCCACACTGGGATACGTGGCAGGTGGCCTCCGTCAGCCTTAGACCCAGGCTCTGCCACGAGGGGTGGCCCATCCAGGAGGACCTGCTGGGGTCTCCACCAGAACACCTCCCTGAGGACTAACGGATTAGGCCGAGCCACTAGAAAGGATGGTGCAGGTCAAAAATGGTCCAACACCAGCCCCTGGAACCCTTCCGGGGGCCCCCACGGCTCCGCGCAGCTGGGCGCCCCTCAGGCTTCCCTCCTCCCCGCGCTCAGCCCTCAACCCCGGCTCCTGCGCTGGGAGCAGGTGCGCTTCCTGCTCCCGTTGCCGCGGGCGGGGCATTTCCCCCGCTGGACGGGCTTCCCTGAGCTCCAGCCTCTGCCCCAGACGGACACACGGACAGGCTCACAGAGGGCCCGTCTTGTGTGCCCCTGTCCCACATGCCGGGTGACCCCAAGCGATGTGGACTCATCGTTCATGGGGTACACTGGGCTCCCCAAAGATATAAACATATAGTCAACACAACACCATCCTCCTGAGCCACGCCTCAGGATTGCGAGGCAAAGAGGGTTTAGGGTAGGCTCCAAGGAATGAATCTCTAACGTGAAATTCTGGCCACAGAGCAGGGCACCTCTTGGAAACCCAGTGGCTCGCTCTCCTGGCCTGGAATGGCTCTCTCGGGCTCCTGAGCGGCAGGATGGAGCTGACAGTGACATCTCTCCTTTTCCCAACGGCTGCTCTTTTTTAGCAAAGTCTTCTCTTTGGCTTCTTAATGATAGTTGTAGCATTCTGATGATGTTGCCTGGCAAAGGGACAGAAGACGGAGGGAAAGAGGAACACATGCAGCCCTTTTGCGTACTTGTTGACGTGCAGGGTGTGTGTTGACAAAGGAAATCTCACTGATGCTCCTGCCACCTTTCTGAACTGACGGGAGGGAATGAAAGCTTCGTGGTGGGCACCAGGGCCCCGGGGGCTGGGGAGGCAGGGCAGAGGAGAGGCCAAGAGCCTTGGCCAAGCACCAGACAGCCTGGTGGAAGGGAAAAACACGAGTTTGGAATTTGACCACAACTGTGTGTCAAATCTTGATCATTGTGCTTAATTTTTCCCACAGAAGAGGAGAAAGAAACAATTTTTCAGATTAAAAGCCTAGCAGCTCTGGAAAAAGTCATTGACAGCCTTCGAAGAACTTTAGGTAAACGGAACTTGGGACCGTCTTGGTGACAGATAAGTGTGGAGGACGCCTGCTCCTGCTGGGACGTCCCCCGCTGTGAAGAGAAGTAAACCGTCTGCTCCAGGGAGCCGCTCTCTGGAGGGGCAGGTGACTCAGTCCCTGGGCAGACCGGCAGGGAGCCCCAGATGGGTTTCCTATGTTATCACTGTGGAGCTCCTGGCCCCCCGAGTCCAAATCCGAGGAGTCATGGGCCACGTCCTCGGCGTGGGGGGCTGCCGACCTATACCCCACAGCCAGGCCTGGGAAGGTCCCCAAATCTCACTGCAGGCAGCCTCCCATCTGGGGCCGAGCCCCACATCGCTGGGCACCCCTGACCCCCTTCCCTTTCAGACAACTTCCTAGTTGTTGGAGTTGGTCCACGAATTTCCCCTGGTGGCTTCTGCGCAGGCCCCATGCTTCTCCCTGGAACTTTCCGGAAGACCTCTGAGCCTCTTCTCCAGGCCAGTCCTCCCCCGTCCTCCTAGCCTCTTCCAGGTAGACTCTCTAGTCACACTGAGGGTTCGAATTAACACCTCCAGCCTTCTACCTACCACACACCTGTGACGTACCCTAACACTGGCTGGTTTGGGGATGCATCACCCCAATTCCAAACTAGTGTTCACGAAGATCTTCAAGGGCTCATAAGTATGGCTGCTAAGCCAAATGCGTCGGCTCCCTGTAGATCCAAGCGCAGGACCAGGCATTTAAACCTGGCCAGCTTCGTGCACCTTCACCCAGTGTTTACTGAGCACCCGCCATGGGCCAGGCACTGCTCAGAGGTCTCGGGATTTCACAGCGCAGACACACACAGCCCTGCCCGCGCAGGGCCCACGTCCCGGGAACGGTTAGATGGCCTCTCCGCTCCAGCCTGTTGGG
>JAPYYJ010004067.1:0-10813 GCA_028533885.1 Nasua narica
TCAGAACAATTGTTAGTTATTGGACCAAAAATGGAATGGATTTCTCTTGTTTCAAAATGTTCGAAATACATAGTGGTTTAATAAGGGAAAATGTATGTCAGCATACATACTTTTTAAATGTAAATAAGTAGCAATTTAAAAAATAGTATTATTTCTTGCTCAAAAAGGGGGAAATCACCTGAGCTGATGAATCCAACAATCTTACAGTTGTTAAGTTCGTCAAGTTTCATTGTAAGTGCTTAAAGACAACCCAAGCAAAAACAATTCAGTATTTTAATATTTTTTTATCTCTTTAATCAAATGGGAGAGATTTACAAAAGAGAAGTCTGCCACATGTGATACAGGTCAAGAGTGTATTGAAAAAATTAGTCTTATGGGTGCCTGACTGGCTCCGTTGATTAAATGTCTAGCTTCAGCTCAGGTCATGATCCCAGGGTTCTGGGACCGAGCCCCGCATTGGGTTCCTTGCTCAGTGAGGAGCCTGCTTCTCCCTTTCCCTCTGCCTTTCCCCCTGCTTGTGCTCTCTCTCTCTGTCAAATAAATAAATAAAATATTTTTAAAAATTAGTCTTATGGACTTCATATAGATTGATTAGAAAATCAAAGCTATTTTTTTCATTTCTATTTCCTTATAGTTCAAAGTGAGGCCATCTATAGCATACCATTTTACCTTTAGGTCCAAAGAAACTATTATACTAGGTAAGGATTTATTGTTGTTGTGTGTGTGTGTGTGTGTGTGTGTGTATATTACTTAAAACTATGGAAAAATGTTTTTATTGCACAAAGCAGAACTCATAAACATTAGCATATTTTCATATGATGTTGAATATGAGGTTGGTTTTGATAAGCATAGAACTGGGTAGAAGCCATTATAGTTCAGGAAACAAAATGACCCCATGGCAACATATCTTAAGACCACAGATTATTTTCAAGCAACTGGTAGAATGTCCAAGAAGGATGAGTGCAATATGAATACACAGATAAACTTGGATATAATGCAACAAATCAAGTATTGGCCATATCAGGAGGTGTTTAAATGTTGTGTGTATAGGGTAACTTTATAATTGTAATCTATTTTAATGTCATCTAAAAATATTACCAATGGTGCTCGCTTCGGCAGCACATATACTAAAATTGGAACGATACAGAGAAGATTAGCATGGCCCCTGCACAAGGATGACATGCAAATTCGTGAAGCGTTCCATTTAAAAAAAAAAAAAATATTACCAATGTATAAACCTGTGCATGCACATACACACACACACACATACACACAAATACACACGCCAGTGGCACTTGATTGTAGAATTCTCAGAAAAGTAGAACTTATTTTGGTTTAGAAAAATACCTTGATATGCCAGAGGAGTTAAATAATGGAAGGCAGAATGACAAAAGCATTGAAATTCTTTGCATATTTTAAAGGTAAAGATGCACATTATTTCACTGGAGAGGGTCTGTTGTTGTGAAGAAAGGAGAAAGAGGAAATAAAGTGAGTCCATGAAGATTGATGTATAATAAATGGTGGAATAGCTTGTGAAGGTGTGAGGTAATAGGGTTCTTAAGGTAACTTTCAGGCAGACTTATAATCTTAATATATTTTTTAGCTATTTAAAATGTTACGATATAAACTTCTATCACTACAAAGCTTTATTTATGTAATATCCCTGGCTCTCTCATGATGTTATTATGTGGTTGTTTTAAAAAATTAGGCAAAGGGATCTAGTACCTTGTCAGACTATGTTACAGTATGGAAGCAACATATAAGGAGTTGAATGATAATTAGGAAACTGACCTAATTCAACAAAAGACAGTTTGTACCAAATATTTATCATGAGAAAATAACCTGGTAACCAGATCCTAGAAATTCACAGAAGTCTGGGGATGACATTAATAATCCCTAAATTTTCTAATAGAGTTTTAAGATACTTTTACCCTGCTTTAAAAATATTGTATCATTTCTTAAGCGACAAAACTTCAGTGACATATTTTTTTACATCATTTGATTAATTTGGCTTTGAGTTAAAGCACAAATTCATCATCTTTCTATTGTTTTGCTTCCCTTAGAATCTAAACTTCAGCCCTAACAGTTGGATTTACTACTTACTCTTGCTTGTTTCCTTCTTTTTAACACATCCGAAGCCATATTTATGTGCATTTGACTGCTATAGAATCCGGATCTTATTCTACCTGTGACTAATTTTCAATTCCAGGTCAAATTACTTTTCTCATAGTTTGGTCTGAACTATTGCTGCCAAACAGACCTAATCACCATGGTTCAGCCATATAGTTTCCAAAACAGGATTGGGAAGGAAAATAACTTTTGGGGTGGCTGGGTGGCTCAGTCCATTAAGTATCTGCCTTTGACTCAGGTCATGATCCCAGAGTCCTGTGATTGAGCCCCGCATTGGGCTCCGTGCTCAGCAGGAAGCCTGCTTCTCCCTCTCCCACTTCCCCTTCTCATGTTCCCTCTCTCTCTCTGTCAAATAAATAAATAAATAATCTTTAAAAAAAAGAAGAAGAAGAAGAAAATAACCTTTCCACCTGGGAAACTGTGAATAAACTGACAAAAGGGAGCTTGACAGGAAAAAAGGCAAAATTTATTCTCATATATGCGAGCACATAAAGTGACCCCCTGAAAAGCTAGAATCAAAGGCTGATATATCATCATAATAAGAAAGGGACCAAGATCCTCAGGAGAAAGCAAATGGTGGGAAATCAATGAGAAACAAGCAGGAGAAACAAGGGAAGATAAGGAAAGTTTTGATAAGGTTGTGTTTATATAAATTCTCATCCAGGCGTGGGTAGTGCCTCTCCTTTCTGGCTATAAACCTTCAGCAAAGGAGAATTATGATGTTTTTGTTTGTTTGTTTGTTTGTTTGTTTAATGGGGGAGGGACCTTTCTTTCAGTCAGCAAAGAAATTTAGATGAGGGTTTTATTGTGTATATTTTTTAATTTTTTTGTAGCTTCTGTTTTTTCTGATGTTTTCAGCTTAAAATAATCTTTGTACTGCATCAGTGTGTCCAAATTGGTCCCATTACAGATGATCCGCTCTCAGGCTCCTTGAGAAAATAAAATAATCTCTACTGGATACTGTCAAAAACACATTTGAATATGTTTCATTACTTCTTATTAATCATATTAACTTGATCTATAAACTCATTAGAGCATAGCAACAAAGAACAATCGATTTCAATTTTCATACCATGGGGATTGAACTCTGGCTTTGCTACTTACTCTGTGAACTTGGGAATGCTTCCTAATTTTCCTCAGTTGCAATTATTTATCAAGAAAAAAATGGCTATATATTAAGAAGCAAAGTAGTAAGGATTAAAATGGACTATTGAATACATAAATATTTTAAATCTCAAGTAAAAGAATAATGAAAAGATCAGTTTCATATAAAACAATATGTGAAAACTGTTTTAAATGTATACAACATTTTTTGCATGCATATTTTTTAATCAGAGAAACATAATATGATTCGTATGTATTATTTTAACTGTATCACCATGAAAGGTTTACATGAGAAAGTTCTACTTTCAAAATAGTTTTGTGAAGAGCCTCAGGGACATGCTCCCCAATGAAACAGGCATAACTTGTGAAAATTCTTCTAAAAAATGCAACCATAGAATATCTCTGGAAATCAACCTAAGAGCATACAGAAAATAAAGGCTTTATTAAAATATATATGTGTGTGTGTATGTGTGTGTGTGTATATATATATATATATATATATATATATATATATATATACTAAAACTCAGTAAGAAGTATGGCATTTAAACCACAGCATGCTCCTTGTCTTCCTTCTCCTAGCTCAGGACAATGGAAAGTGTACTCTGGGTGGATGCATCCAAGAACACAGGGCTCCATTTCTTTACCAAACTTAAAGAGGTTATGGTAGCTCCATGAGAGAAGAGGCAGGCTGCTAGCATTTCTCATCCCAGTTAGTTCTGTGTTCTATAGGATTAATTACAGGTGATTGCTGCCAAGAGTTTGTAGCATTTCTTCTTCAACCCAGTCTCCACTTGTTGAATTAAGGCTCTACCTCAGGTTTGTCAGGCTAAGGATACTGGGGACCTGGCTGCCATCACACCAGCTTGCTCATAGTGCAAAGGTTCTGATCCAGGCAAAGCAAACAAGAAGAAAGGAGCCTACCACCTCTTTCCAGTTTCTTACTGTTGTCCCAGGAATGTCACTCCAAAAGTAGTAGATCTCTGCCTAAACTCTCAGCTCCAAAACAGTGACTCAGACATTTTGTATGGGAAAAAAGGCAGCCCATAAGAACAGAGAGCTCACTACAACAATAATTATCACTCTAAATGGCATAGAACATAAAACCAAATAGGATAGTTTCTTGGCACCACAAGTTCATGGACATCTTATAGTCAGCACGTGTTATACAAAGACACCAGGAGACATGAGAGGAGATTGCTAAAGATTCTGTTGTGAATATAGTAAGGGAGATTTAGGGTGAGGGATGTGTGGTGCAAATGGGAGTGCCTGTTGTATTTCAACTAGGCCAGATTGAGCCTGTTGTTAAAGGGGCCTGTTAATAGCGGGCTGATTTACAAGTAAAACCATAAAAGAGCTTAAGTAAAATTTATCAGCCAGGTATGTATTTTCCTATCTTGAAGTCAACTGTTACTTTTTAATTGTGAATAAATTAATGTAACTATTATTATCTTCACATCCTAATTATAACTTAATTTCTGATTTTAGTCATAATATATAAAACATTTACTCCTCATTATGTGTCTCATCTTTTCAACAATTACTTACAGTCCAAATGTTTTTTTTTTTTTTTTTGGAGGGAGAGTGTTTTGCATACACAAATTAAGGTGTAATCACTTTTAAAACCTAAAAATTGAAATATATCTTAGGAAAGTCTTGATTTGATTGATTTTAAAATAAGTATTGATTTTAAAATAAGTTTAATAGTTTATATCCTTTTATTTTCACAAACCTTATCATGACAAATTCTGTTTATTTTAGGATACATTTTATTACTGTTTGAAAAGCCTGCACACTAAATATTTGTTCTTTAAAATATTTTAAAATATTTTATAAGATAACTAAAATATTTAAAATATTTTAAAATATTATTGGCCTAGATTAATTTATTATTCTTTTTTTAAGATTTATTTATTTATTTCAGAGAGAAAGAGTGTGCGTGAGGGGGGTGAGGGGTGGAGGGGAGAAACTCTCCAACAGACTCCCCATTGAACTTGGATCCCAATGCTGGGCTCAATTTCACAATCTCACAACTGAAATAAAGAGTTGGACCCATAACTGACTGAGCCATCCTGGTGCCCCTAATATATTATTCTTAATCATTAATGTACTGATTTCAAAAGCTACATATTTTAGGATTTTCTTTCTTTCCATAAAAATATAGTATTCAGAATTTTATTGAAAATAAGAAAAATCCATTATTTGTTAGTAGGCAAGGAAACTTGTCTTAGTCTCTGAAGTGCTATAACATTATGTTTTCAATAAATATGATACAGCTTTTAAAAGCTCTGGGAAACATTATTCTTTAATTGTTTCATTTGTTTTTTACTGAGTATTTTAATAGTACCTAAAACAATAGATTTCTTCCGACTATTGGGAAATACATATGTATTTTCATAAACTGTTTCAAATACATACCCTTATAGAAGTACTATATTCTGTTTTTTCAAGAATGATTGAGTTTGACTATGCTTGAAATTGCTTGATAATTCAGAATTCTATCTATTATTTTTGGAATATCCTTTGTTTTTATTTGCACTAGTATTGGCATGCCTCTCTTCAATGTCTCTCGGAAGAGATTCAGGACAGGCCCGTCAGAATATGCCACTTTGGCACATGGATTATTTTGAGCTAAAGGAACTTGAGAAATTTTTGTCCTTCCCTTTAACCACACAGAAGAATCTAAATTGGGGGGGGGGTTCCCAACATAAGGGTTATTAACAGAGATGAATTTTTATCTGAGTGACCCATCCATACGATAGGGCAAACATCTAATTACCAAACAGCTGATCTTATTATTGCCCTGTGAAGTGCATTCTGCTCAAGTCCCAGGCTCCCATCTCCTTCTCCTTAGTTCAGAATGACATGTATACCTCATTTGCTTGTCTTTGAGATTTCCATGTCTATATGGATTTCCCCTATGCTATTAAATTTGATTTTCTCTTGTTAATCGGTCTCATGTTAATTTGTCTAAAAGCTGAGTTTTGTTCTTCGTGTTGTTGTAGTTATGTGTCAGAGACATAAAATTTCTCTTAGTATCCTCATTCTTGTCTCCCTTCTTGACTCCCTCCTTTCCTAAGTATTGCTTCTCTCGTTAAGTCTGCCCCTTACCACTGCTTCAGCTGTGATCCACTATGATTAAACTGGAGTCCTGTTGGTATATGGGCAAATGTTTGGGAGAAGAGGATTGTTCTATTGTCTTCCAATTAAATCACAGGATTTGGTGGGCATACGTCTCTGGGCTTCACACATTTTTCTTACTGTAAAGCTTTCTGTCCTTCCGTTTCTTTGTGACATATGAGGGCTAAATGGGGTTGGAGTGGGAGAAATACCCTTCTACCTCTGTGCGACAAGTCTCTAGAAGGGTCTCTCCCTCATGAACAGTAGACTTTTGCTCTGCAGAAGAACCTGCCCATGTATGAACCAGATAACTCTTTTACTTCTCTCCAGAGTCATGAGTAGATTGTTCTCAGTTTCTTCGCCATGAGTTGCAGGAAGCAAAGCCCAAGCAAGTGTGAGCAACTCTGCACACCAAGACGGCAGTCCTTATTATTCGTTTCTCATTTCCACACTAGTGCACACTCAGCCTCTGCTCTTCATCAATGTTACCACATAAGTGTCCATACCAGTGCATGGCTTCAAGGGCTTCTGCTCTAGGTAAGCAGATCCCAGCTCTACCTTTCTAAATTCACCTGTCTCCAAGTTTCAGAGTGGTAGTTTGTCCTATGACCAAGGTGGGAGTAATGACTCCCAAGCTCTTTACATATTGGAACTGAAAGTGGAAGCAATTATGTAATTTTTAGAACCTTGACTGAGCAAAAGAAAACAAATTTGAAAGTGCTTTCTTTGGAGCCGGAGTGTCAGCTGTGGTATTAATCTTTATTAATCTATTCATCTTTAAGCACTATTGTTTACAAATTTAACTTGACACTCAACTTAGCAATGAAAGCTGATATGTGCACTAATTTTCACTAGATGAAAATAAAATAAGTTCCGACAGATAAAATGACTTTCCTCATGACCACAAGGCTTGTGAATGACAGAAGTAGTCCTTAACTCTTCATTTAAAAATTAAAGGGATTTGTTTTTTCCTTATGACAACATACTGTCTCCCTCTTTAAGAAGTCCTAGGTGGAAGAGAAAAAATAACATAAAAATAAAGGGAAATAAAACCACTAAGTTTCTTATTATAAAATGTCATTCCTGATACTATGAATGTGAGAGAGCAATATACACCACCTCCTTGAAAAACGCAAGATATAAACTACCAACAAAACAAACATTTTGGAGGCTTGTGCATAAGCTTCTAACCTCAAAAAAAGAGAAATAAACTTTCAGTAACATAGCACATTCCAGCAGGTAACTCAAACATGAAAATATCTTAAAAAACAATATGGACTCCCTACTCGACTTTTTGAAATCATGGGTTGATGGAACTGCTACTGAAATCACATTCATTTGGGGATCTATCTCTTACAGACTCCCAACAGTTGTTGTGTTTAAATAACCTGCTAAAATGGGCCTGTATCATTCTATTGTTGAACCATTGATTATATACTTATCTCTCTATGGACAGAGAACAGCCGCCAGTTCCTGTAATTATCTTCCCTGAAAAAGTTAACCTGGGGTTTGTAAGAATCCCTGATAGTAAAGGATATAAAGGAAGGAGGGACACTGAGATCCCACTGAATGTCTGGTGTGATAATGGAAATAAGACCCATGTTTCAGCACTCGTCATTTTTCCTCCCTCCCATGTGGGTGACAAATTGAGAATGAAAATCTTCAAGTAATACAAAATAAGAGAGAAGACCGAAAACTCAATTTAAAGCACTATTATATCCAGTTGAGGCACACTAGGTTATGTCAATGATTTCATTTTCTTTGTAAGGTTCTGACAGGGAAGTCATATATCTACTAAACCAGAAGGAAACGATGGAATATATGTTACCCTATTAGACCATTTTGAAGTAAAGATACAGTGGGGCAACTTACAATATTGGACCCTGCTGCTGATTTCATCTTTATTTCCTTGAACTGACAACAAAGTAACTGATCTTTAGCTCAGTATGTATAAAAAGAGTAACAAAGCAAACTTACTATGGAAAATATAGCGGGTTGAAACCCTGCATCCTTCTCTCATTTAAGAAACCATAAGTGGTGAAAATAAAGATGTATATTTATTTATTTATTTAAAAGATTTTATTTGTTTGACAAAGAGAGATCACAAGTAGGCAGAGAGGCAGGCAGAGAGAGAGGGGGAAGCAGGCTCCCTGCTGAGCAGAGAGCCTGATGTGGGGCTCAGTCCCAGGACCCTGAGATCATGACCTGAGCTGAAGGCAGAGGCTTTAACCCACTGAACTACCCAGGCGCCCCTAAAGATGTATATTTAATCACAAAGTAATTCTTCTTTTTTTTAAAAAAAATATTTTATTTATTTATTTGACAGAGAGAAAGAGATCACAAGTAGGCAGAGAGGCAGGCAGAGAAGGAGGGGGAGGCAGGCTCCCCGCTGAGCAGAGAGTCTGGACCATGAGATCATGACCTGAGCTGAAGACAGAGGCTTTAACCCACTGTGCCACCCAGTTGCCCCACAAAGTAACTCTTCTGTGCTAAAAAAAAAAAAAAAAAAGCCTATAAAATCAGCTCTGCTACATTATAAGGTGTTATATGTGTTCAGTATTTTTTGGTTCAAAATGCAATCGTCCTATAATATCCTCTCTGTATACCGGTTTTGTTTTGTTTTCTTCATCAACTAGAGGGCATATAATAGAGGTCAACATAATACATTAACAGTGACTGATTCTTTTTGAAATAGGGACTTCTTTTCATTTCAAAGTTCCCTCCAAATATATTTTTTAAGATTTTATTTATTTATTTGACAGAGGGAGAGATATCACAAGTAGACAGAGAGGCAGGCAGAGAGAGAAGGGGAAGCAGGCTCCCTGCTGAGCAGAGAGCCAGATTCAAGATGTGAGACTTGACCCCAGGACCCTGAGACCATGATCTGAGCTGAAGGCAGAGGCTTTAACCCACTGAGCCACCCAGATGACTCTCCCTTAAATATTTTAAGATGTTTCAGGATGTTTCATAGCCCCAAAGCTTATATTACTCGCCACTATAGCTTTTCTACTAGCTACCACTGTTGTCTTTCCCTAAGTCCTTCACATTCACACGTTTATATCACTGCTTGCCATCATCACCCACTACCACCATCAATGAATTGAAATCTTATCCACAAATAATGAGTTTTTCCTGAATTTTTCTTTTCCTAACATCTTTTTAAAAAATAGTGAAAAAAAAAAGTCATCACTCTGCCAGTGTCTTAGAGAGTTCAGGGAAAAAGGCTATTCCTAATATAATTAATGGTCCTTTCTGTAGGATCTATTCACTAATTTATGGAGCTAGGCTAGACATAGTTCAGAGTGGAAGATAAGACTGTATATAAATGCTTCTGTGCCTTTTATGAGATGTGAGATAGTTTTACTGGATCAAATTATATATGCCCAAGTTTTCCTTTAGCATAAGTTCTCTTCTAGGAAGCTTTTCGGGAAACCTCAGCCAGACATATTATGAAGAGCCCTGCAATTCACCAGACAGGCACAATTTGGAATGTGCCATAGTAAGGACCCAATTAAACTTAATCATTAATCACTGAGATACATAAATGTCCTATACCTCTCAGCAAACAGAAGTCTCAAAATAAATATAAAATAGTTGTATGTGAAATTGTGGTGATGCAATAAATTTTATAACATATTGAATTATAGTATTTAACTGAGAAGGTTATTTAAAAATCTGAAAATAATTCTTATTTTAGCTTAAGACCAAACTACTCTAATTTATTGAATATAAGCCCAGTATGTATTCCTGGAATTATAAGGAAGCTGTCATATGACAGTATGAACTTCTGTGAAAGAAAAGAAATTTTAGGAATGATTCTTAAAGAAAATTTTATATTGAAAATAATTCATAGTCTCAAAGAGTAGATTATTACTGACAATCATATTTTAATGGAGAATGCTGCTTTTATATAAAGTAGGGAACTTATTTTTTCATTATAAATTAAAAGATTGTTCTGACTTCCACTGATTAAACGTAATTTCTAAGAAAATTCCTCTAAAACCTCTAAAGAAACATATTCGGTGAATGGGGGGAAATCAGAGGGGGCAATGAACCATGAGAGACTGTGGACTCTGAACAAACTGAGGGTTTTGGAGGGGAGGGGGTGGGGGGGGTGGGCGAGCCTGGTGGTGGGTATTGAGAAGGGCACGTATTGCATCGAGCACTGGGTGTGGTGCATGAACAATCAATCTTGTAACACTGAAAAATTAAAATAAACATATTTGGGGAGAAAAAAAAAAGAAACATATTCAGAAATGATGGGAGCTCTGGGTTTCAGTTACACTTGGAATATGACATCCAAATGGTGTACATTAAAACTGCATGTGGCCAAATTTGTGCTAATATCATATATGGTTTAGAATTTTTTTTTAAGATTTTATGTATTTATTCGACAGAGAGAGATCACAAGTAGGCAGAGAGGCAGGCAGAGAGAGGAGGAAGCAGGCTCCCTACTGAT
>JAPYYJ010004068.1:0-10813 GCA_028533885.1 Nasua narica
TGATGTTCAAAAATTTTTGTAACAAATCTCTGTGAAATGATTTCATGTTTTGAGATTAAGATCCAATTGATTTACCTGCTTAGATGTCCAGCTGCACATGTTAAATTAAAAGAAATTAGTGATTTGGTTTTTTTCAAGTGGATGAACAAAGCACTGAAATATATTTAAATGACATCGCTCTGGTAAGTTACTATGGTATTTTAACTTTGACTGCAACTGCATTGACTTAAGTCGTCGAACGGTCTTCTCTTTCCTTTCAGATCTTTCATTTTTTATAGATGACTTTTCCTTTAGTGACAACATATTCAATTAATTCATGATGGCCTCCGAACTGGTAAATCAGATGTTCCCATCTAGAAAGAAATCAAACATACTTTAATGCCTGCACGTCAAAATGATCACCTTGCCAATAAATGATGATTTGGAAATACATTCTCTAAAAATTTCTTTATACCTTGTCATTGATAAAGGGCTTTAAAAAAAATAGATTACTATGACAACTAGTCTAGGACTTAAATATTGTTTAATGGTATTACTGAAGTATTTGACCTGAAAATATTTGATCCGATCGCGTAATATGTAAAAGGTGACATCAGCATTATTTTCAACAGAGAGAGTGAGGAGTAGAATGAAAGTTGATTTCTTCGGTTGAACTTGAGGACCAAGGAATACAGTATGCTTGCTGGGGTCAAGGATTTACGACTTTCAGACTGAGAAAAATAAGACTCAGATTGTTACGTCAGGGGCCCACTTGGCAGCAGGCCGTCAGTAAGTAATACGAACCCAGAGGCAGGAAAACAGAAGCGAGGCTTCTGGGATCTGGTAGGAGTGAGAAGCCAGAGAGGGAGTGAATCGGACGCAGGGCGACCAGCAGGAGTTGGGACATGCACGGCCCGGCACCAGCTATAGGTCAGAATGCCAGCAAAAAAACAAGAACACGAGCCAGAGGGCACAAGTCCAAAGTCCGGGTAAACAGAACAAAAACCTGGAAATCTAGGACAGATGGCAGACAGATGAGAAGACTGGACAAGCGGGTCTACACTGTGTGGTTTAGGACCCGTCGGGAGACCTGCTGGTTGGAAAGGGCAAGGGGGGGCGGGCTTCTGAGCCTTCACAGGGCCCGAGGCTAATAATGCGCAGAAAACCCATTTAAACCCAGCCTACGTATCACAAGGGGCACAAAATAATATAGCTCTGTTGGGAAAACACTCACCTGGACGCATTGATGATCACGAGATCTCCCTGTTTGCCGACTTCCAGGGAGCCATGTGTGTGAGATCTTCCCAGGGCATAGGCCGCGTTGATGGTGGCAGCGGCCAAGGCTTCCGGCATGGACATTCTCATGTTCACGCACGCCAGGTGCATGACCACCGGCTAAGGCGGAAGAACCGCAGTAGAGGGAAGGAACAAAATGGTAGCTGCTACCTAGGACATTTCTCAATGCAGCACAGCCAATAATGGAAATTAAATGTCTGGGAGGAACCGGCTAAACTGGTATGAGAGCATTTTAATTTACCTGTAAAGATTCTTATGCTTTGGAAAAGATTCCTTTATTAGAGAGATGACCCCACCGAACCCCCGGGTATTGAGTATTTACTTACAACTTTTCAAGACCACTGGCTATGTAAGATCAAAGCCCACCTCCACGCTTATTTACTAAAGCTTCTTGGAGCCCGTGCTGTCCTCCGAGACGGGAGTGAGTTCCCATCAAACCACCACGCCCAGGGCTGAATCAAAAAATTATGCAGCTAGAACTTTCTCTCCTCTCTCTGCCTAGAGGCATTTGTGTGGCACGGAAATAGCCAGGGACCCTGCTGTCTACACTTTTTTTCTTATTGCATGAGAAAAGCGTTTCTTTGATCTTTGGTACATTTTAACAGTTAGGGAACTATTTTTAAATGATTGATTTAAAATCAATCAATAAATTTAAAATCAATCAATCAATCAATCGGTGGAAGACTGATTCTCTGCTTGGAAAGGCACATTAAAAATAATTACCATTGAAAAGCAATATGCGTTCGGGTTGAAATCGCTGCCCAGAGCAACAATCACCCCTTCATCCAACATCTTCCTAGCGCGGGGCTGCTTCAGTCTAAGAGGAAGGGAAAAAAAGAAAAATGGAAGTCTCTGGGAATAGAGCTTCTACAGACTAGATATTTGGAATGGACGCCGACTTAAGATATCCAACCCCTCTGTGTTCTGGAAGAAGAAACAGACACTCGAGGTTAAGTGATGAGTGGTGAAGTCAGGTGGAACCCCAGGATGCCTGATTTTTATCTCTGCTTTTGACATGACTTGCCCATATCTAAATTTCTTTAATTTGGGAGTGTTTATTTTGGCAATCTTTATATACTTTCAGAGATTCTTGCTAAGGAAGAAAAATATAACTTAATTTTTTTTCTAAATGTAACATACTTTTTATGACTCCCAAATATAAAGAATGAGGTTAAAATACTGTTATTTTTATTTACTTCCATATTGCAATTTTTTTTTTCACATCTCTCCCCCTCCTTGGGGGGCAGAGGGGCCTCAAACATTTTTTGGGAGGCCCTTTAAAATCTTGAAGGCCCAAGAATCTAATATGTAAAATGTCTGTGCTTCTTCCTGGGTTGCGTGTCTCCTTGATCTCCTTGGGAAAATATTATTCTTTAGGACGTGACTCAAAAGTTATGTCAGGGATAAATAGAGACAAACACTATGCGAAGACAGACTGTATCCAGTAATAACTACTGCAAAAGGGAAAGGGGTCCAGTGTGGCCTGGCCTCAATTTTGATTTGTGCAGTGGTAACTGGGCGTTTTAGAGAGAGCATGAGGAGGTCGGGAGGAAAAAGTGGCAGGTCCTTGAGAAGGCAATCCTTAGGTGGTCAAAGATTTATAGCTCAAAGGAGTAGAGAAAGGATTTATAATTGCAAGCTTTGTAAAGTAACTGCTCTAAGAGGAAGTCCAGGGGCCTGTGTGCCAATTGGTTGGTTTTGCTGCAACGAACAGTAAATTCCCCAGGCATGCTGGGCTTTCTCAGGCAGGCACTGTAAGGGGCCTGAGTCCTCCCAGGTAGACAGCCTCGAGCTGTCAGAAACTATGCTCGTGTTTATTCAAGGCTCACAGGGTTGGGGGGAGCAGGATAGATGCAATCAGTTGTCTGAGAGTCGACAGGTTTACAGGCCAAGACTGAGGCCCTTGAAACATTCATAGCTGATGACTGACAATTTGCAGGACTCCTAAGATAATGTTCCTCAACCAGGATCATGCATGAGTGGAGGTGGGTGAAGCAGGGATAAGAGTGAGGAAAGGTAGAACTTAAAATCTCCCCACAGTGCATTCCTTTTTTTTTTTAAGATTTTCTTTATCTATTTGAGAGAGAGCATGAGAGGGGAAGAGAGGGAGAAGCAGGTTCCCTACTGAGCAAGGAGCCCATCTTGGGGCTCAATCCCAGGACCCTGAGATCATGACCTGAACTAGAGGCAGACACTTAACCCACTGAGCCACCCAGGTGCCCTGCCCGCCCCCCCAGTTCATTCTGATGGCTTCCTCGCCCCTTCCAGAAATATTGAAGGAAAAAAAAAAGGTGATGCTGTAGAAGTATCAGGGAGTTTCAGAAAAACTGAGCTGAGTGTATCCTAAACAAATATAAAGAGTATATATATATATACAAAGATGCATACAATAATGATTAAAGGAAGTGGCATAAGGCCACTGTTATTCCGGAAATGAGAGTCAAGAGAGAATTCAGGGCCTGGCAGGGAGCCCTGCAGGTTGGTCCTGTTGGAAAACTCAGAAAAATACTGGAACAGAGAAGCCAGAGAGAGAAGTGTGGCCTTCTCTTTGATGTTTCCTATTGTCCAACTGGTCAGCCCATGCTGCGGGGGGTGGGGGGGGGCAGGCGGAGGGGGAGCACAAGATGGCAGCAGCCTCGGGCATACTGACAAAGTTCAGACTTTTATTGCTGAGCTGCCCTTCACAGTGCAAGTCTCAGATTTTTGCTCTATCTTTAAGAGATTCAAGGGGAGGGAAAGGAACCTTTTTTGTTGTTGTTGTTAAACATTATCTCTTGGGTAATGGAAAATTAACCAGATTAAGTGTCGATTGATGACTCTGATGACTACTGAGATTTGCTGAAAATGCCAAGATACCAAGAATGGTTATTGATTGATATTTCCTGGTTGCAATCTACATTAAGTCTACTCTTGAAATTCAGAGAACAGTTATAATAAGAGAAATGCGTAATATTACCCATATGTGTATAATGTCATAATATATTTGAGAAAAGTACTGCCATATTCCTCTCTTCTCTTTTAAAAAAAAGTTACGCGAAGGGCGCCTGGGTGGCTGTCAGTTAGGTGTCCGCTCTTGATTTCGGCTCAGGTCATGATCTCATGGTGGTGAGATCGAGCCCCCTGTCAGGCTCCACACTGGGCATGAAGAATCTCTAGATGTTCTCCCTCTGCCCCTTACCCCACCTCACAGGCACGTGGGAGCGGCCTCACTCCCTCTCTAAAAAATAAATAAATAAATGTCAAAGTTACTTGAAGCCTAAGTTACTTTCCAATGCCTGAGGCAGAGTACCTCGACCTTGGCACAGTTTATAATCGTGGCTGGGTAATTCTCAGGCAGGATAATTCTTTGTGGTGGGAGGTAGTTCTGTGCGCCTGGAATATTTAGCGTGTCTAGCCTCTACCTACTAGATGCCAGTAGCGCCCCCTAGTGGGTGACACCCAAAACTGCCTCCAGGCACCGTCCAACATCTGCAACAGCAGTCATAAAGATTCAATCCGTAGAGGGCAAACAGCAAAATTCCTGGGGAGAATTCGCAAAATATACTTCGATGCCTCCTCTTTCCTCCCGCCCCTGGGAGTGTGTGAGGACTGTGGTACCCACTTGCATCCTCTCAGAAAACAGCTCCTTCAGATTTGGAACACTGCCTGGTACCTCTAACATCTATCTGCTGCATGTTTTTTTTAAAGTAGAGAGCCTATTTCATTACTCTCTAGTTATAAAAGTAATACGTATCGATTTTTTAAATTTGAAAGTTCCAAAAACGAGGGGAAATAAGAAAGAGAAAGTTCCACTCTTCCTGATAATCCCCGCGCTCAATGGCCATTGGGGTCTAAGCTCCTTCCTGGGCCTCACTCCAGGACTGGCATTTTCCACGGGCTCATTTTTCCCGATCTGCATTTTTAAGGAATGTGGAAGGGCAATGAAGTAAGACTAAGGCCTCCGGCTCTGTGTCCTCCCGCCTGGCACCCGCTGGGGCGGCTCACCTCAGCATGTAGGCTGTCGTGGGCAGAAGGATGGCCGAGCACTTGGCCGTTGCCATGGCAGCGATGCCCTCATCGCTGGCTTCTTCCAGGTGACTGATCGCCTGGGCTCCCAGCTCAGCCCCGAGCTAAGCAGAATGGGCAGAGAGAGAGAAAGCGTTCACCAACAGCAACAACAATCAATAACAAGGCCAGAACATTGTCTTCCCTGCAAAAATAAACAGCAGTCTATTATTAAAATGTCTTGGCAGCTGCCTCCACCAAGCACAAGCCCCCAGATGAGCAAAAGGTTTGTGATGGACATTCGTTTGAAAATTAGCTAGTGTGGTACTTCAACAACTGTCCTTAAATGCAGGTGCTTATTGATAGTCTTCAGAGAGAGTGATATTGGTAATAAAGTCTGATTTTTACAGCATCGTCAAAAACACAGTAAGGAAAGGCATCTTGCAGTACCGTTGCACTCAGGGAAAATGGATCAGTTAAGAAAGCAAACTTGAAAAAATGTGCAATTATATGTATCATTTGAGAATATGCACTTGAGCTTGATTTCTCTGCAGATGAAAAGTCTGGGCTCGACTGTGAGAAGAAAACCAGGAGGAGGTGATGCTATGATGATAATGAAAACATGGCATTAAAGTGGGTTTCTTCTCAGCTTGATACGTTTACACACACACACGCACACGCACACGCACACAGTGCCCCAGGCTGAAAGGTGACTGTGTTAAGCACTCCAAAGAAAGAGAAAGTACTCATTTTTGACATTACGCGGTGGCCCAGGGAGGCAGCAACAGCCATGCCCGGGCAGGAGGGAGCTGGCCCTCGTCAGCAGCTGGCTTGGGTCAAGGGCATCCTGGTTTGGTGCTCTGGGGAGTCAGATGCCCCACAGACTGACTGACTCTGTTTCCCAGGCGGGGCTTCCTTCTAACCTTGGCATCACCTTCACTCTCCCAAACTCGATTTGGTCATCCGGGTACCGACCTCCGTTTAATTCCCCGGCGCACTCTCTACCGCCACAAGTACCTTGTAGACCGCCTAGTTCACATTCATTCATCCATTCAGCACGCCCCACACGTGTCCTCACTGAAGACCACCTGTCTGCCAGGCATTGTGCTAACCTCCAGGGATGGGGCTGCGAAGGCACGGGGACAGTCGGCAGCCCCTTTACGGTCCAGGAGGGATCGTGGAGGCAATTTGAACACCGTGGGCCAGGCGGGGGGAGAGACTGTAACTCATTCCTGGAGAGGTTTGGGAAGGACCCCAGAGAAGTGGTCGCTAAGAGGAAACATGGAGGGGAGGCAGAGTTAGCCGGGCAAGGGGTGTTCAGGTGAGAGAAAGCACGTGCAGGGGCGTGGGGGAGCGGGTGTCCTCACACTATGTATGGGGCAGGGGAGGCGAGAGGGGGAGGAGACAAAGAGGAAGATGGGAGGCAAGCAAGGGCTGGTTTCCGGTAAGCCTAGGGCTGCGGAGTCTGAAATCTGTCCTGCCAGCACAGGCAAGCCTTTCAGGGCTTTCCAGCAACAGAGAGGAAGAGAAGATGCACGGAGGGCAGGCATTCAAGGAATGGATTAAAGAGCAGGCGGCTTGGAGGCAGGGAGAAGAGCTGTGGCAGAAGTCCCGCTGAGAGCGGCGGGTGGTGGTCTGAACTAGGCGGTGGGGGGAGGAGCAGTGGACCCCGACATAATCAGGAGGCAAACCTGGAGGCCTCGCTAGTGACCACAATGTGACAGGGGAGGGGGGAGGAGACAAAGTGATGTCCAAGTTTTTCCGCTTAGACAATACATAAATGGTGGGGTCCTTCACTGTTCAGGAAACACAGGACCACAATCTGGAAGCGAAGTGAAGAGATCACATTGGGCACGTGTGGAGTGTCCACATCTGTATTTATGCCCCAAGGGCAGCTGTTTATTTCGCTCCGGGGCTTAGAGAGACATCGAGACTCCTGACTGCGGGGACTGTGTCCGCCTTATTCACGGCTGAATTCTCAGAGCCCTGCACAGAGCAGGCACTCAGGTATGTGGTAAAAGCATGAATAAATGAATCTGAGCAAGACATACAGAAAGCATCGTGTGACCACGAACGGGGTGCTCTCCCACCGTTCCCCTGGCCGCTGCCCCAGGAGGACCCTAGCCGAGAGCGACATGAGCAACTCCCGGCTCTGCCAGTGTGGCTTTCTGTCTGTTCCAACCAAAACGGGGGTGGGGGGGAGTTGGGGGGAGTTGCTAAACAGGATCACAGAAGTGCTTCTTTTCCTACTAATACCACCAGCAGGTGATCATACGAGTAAACCACCAGCAAGAAAGTAAATTTCTACCAGAGGTCAGGGATTCCAAGGCGCGACGGGACCGATCCACACATTGTTCAAATTTCCCGGTCTCTCCTTTCAGAAGGCCCCTCCCACCTCCGAACCCACTAACGGAGCTTCCACAGCGTGAGTGTCGACAGAGGAAAAGCGGAAAGTCAACCCCACCTCGGCAGCCTTCATCGGGTGCAGCTCATCCCCGTGGAAGTTAATCTGTAATCCCATCTCTTTTCCTCTTTGCAGGATCCTCCTAGTGGAGTCGAGATCAAAGACGCCCTTCTCACAGAACACATCTATATTATCCACGTGGATTTCCCCGCTTCTGCCGAGCTCCTTCAGCTTCGGGAGGTGCCTACTGATGATTTCATCAGCAGCCTCCGAGGCCGTCTTCCCTCTGGGCAAGGAAACGAGATTACGTGGGGAAAAGAATTTTTTTTAATTAAAAAAAATTTAATTAGAAATTGTTTAAAATTTTAATTTAAAAAATTTTTAGATTAATTAATTTTCTGGCACTCAAAGAATCTGACCAACTATGGGCAAATGACCTCAAGCCTCAAAAAGGTAGAGAAATAATCCAAACTATAACTCAAGAGTCTTAACAATGAGGACACAGCAGAGATGTTGACAAGACTTCTGCAGGCACTGACCCTGTACATAGAGACTCAAAGGGCTCATCCATTTCTGGCCCAGCGGTGTTGCCTTCAAGAATGCCAGCAAGGCCACGGAGCTGAAAAACTGAATCTGCTTGCAAAGAACACATGGAGGGCATCCTGAGTGCTTCCCTCACCACCAAGTGCAGGCTCCTTCGCTGAGCCCTAGTAATCACTCTGCCTTTTTCTTCTTCCACACTGTTTCTAGAAGCATCTGCCTAAGGCCTCTTGTCTCACTATTTGGACCCATGGGGAAAAAAAGTTGTGGGAGGCCCTGAAATTCTAAGATTCTGGGGTAGTTATATATCAGAAAGGGCTGGGCTTTTGAAGTAGAGAGACACAGAGCTCTACCACTTGCTGGCTACCTAACTTTGGACACGCCACGCAGCCATCACTTGGCATACTCTGAGCTGCAGACCGTGCCACTGGGGATCAGACCTCAGAGACTCATCGGCAGAAGGAGAAAATTTCTGTAAAACATTAGTCCTCTATTTGGCACACAGAAGTCTTTTGCTCAGCAAAAACCATATCGGTGGGAAGATAGAGGTGAACCGTGAGGAGACAGGCACTCACGTATGTTGTTCCTAATTCTCAAGACAATCACGTAGAATTGTGTTATTTAGCTATTTTACAGATGTTCAAAAAAGTTAAGTGATGCCTTCAAAATTACGCACTGGGAAAGTTGCAGAGCTGGAGTCAAACCAAGGTCTGGTATGGGTCCAAAGTCTACAACTTCTCTGCCGCCTTACACTGCCTATCATCCACCTCATGTTCCATTTGAAAAAAAAAAAATGTTTTCTGCAGACGAATGTCCCAAAAGTCTCAGTGTGGTTTTAAGCTTTAATTATTTCGGAAGTACAAATGCTAAAAATGTACAAAAATATCATTGGAAATATTGTTTTTCTTCTCCACCTAATTTTGTGAATTCTAAATCATAATTTAATGTTAAAATTTTTAATTTTCTCTGATTGAAAATGATAAACAAAAAATTAACATTAAACTTATTTCTCAAATTGCACAAAACTAAACAAATTTAACAATATACGTTATGAAACTTTGAAATAATTTCTGTACGCCTGTAGCACTTATGTATCTAAGTTATCAAAACTCAAGACTGCACTAAGACTTTGTCCTGTTAATTTTCAAGTCCTGGAATTTTTTTTAAGATTTTATTTATTTAAAAAAATACTTTATTTATTTATTTGAAAGAGAGAGAGAGAGAATAAGCGCAGGGGGAGGGAGAAGCAGATTCCCTGCTGAGCAGGGAGCTGGTTAGGGGTCGATCCCTTGGGATCATGACTTGAGCTGAAGGCACCTGCTTAACAGACTGAGCCACCCAGGCACCCCCAAGTCCTGAGTTTTTTAGTTCTGGAATTGTGGGCCTTTGGGTCTAGAAATTCCAGGACAGAGATAATGGAGATGCAAAAAGGGGCATAATTCTCTACAAGAAAGCCACATAGGAGAAACTTTTCAGGTAAGAGAAAAGCTAAAAAAACATTTACAACGAGAAAACAAACATGTTTGCTGCTAAACAGATGAATGAAAAATAAAAACTATTCTGAGTCATCCTGACCTAAAGCTTTGACTTACCTCCTACAGAGTGTTACTTTTATTTTTTTTATTTTTTTAAAAGATTTTATTTATTTATTTGACAGAGAGAGATCACAAGTAGGCAGAGAGGCAGGTGAGAGAGGGGGAAGCAGGCTCCCCGCTGAGCAGAGAGCCTGATGCCTGGCTCAATCCCAGGACCCGGAGATCATGACCTGAGCAGCAGACAGAGGCTTAACCCACTGAGCCACCCAGGTGCCCCCAGAGTGTTACTTTAAATCTCTAAAGTGCGATTATATGGTTATGGGCAACTATTTAAAGTAATATCTGTCATTTTCGAGGATCTAGTAGGGCGCATTGCTGTTAACCGAAAGAATTTTGAACATCTCCTCTACCTCCTTCATCATTAGGAGACTAGCCAGACTGATGGGTCTGGTGGGGCTCACGTTCCTAAAACCACCCTTGTGAGGGACACCGGGTGGCCCAATTAAGCTTCTACCTTCAGCGCATATCATACCAGGGTCCTGGGATTGAGCGCTGCGTCAGGCTCCCTGGTCAGCAGGGAGTCTGCTTCTCCGTCTCCCTCTGCTGCTCCCCGCCCCTCCCCGCACTCATGCGATCGCTCTCTCTCAATAAATAAAATCTTAAAAAAAAAATCACCCTTGTGAGATGACTATTACAATCAGAGCACCTTTCTAACAGCTCTACTGAACTCTGTGAGAACCGAAGCATAGACGCACCTCCACCCCCTCCATCACCCCAACCGCCCCTCCCCCGCCCCAGAATGCATCCCCACTTAGGTACTACCTGAGCCCTTCCTTCCTTATTTCAGTGCCCCATCAATACCCCCAGTCAAACCCACAAGCTGAGGTTACTTTGGCACCGAGTGAGCCCCGCAGTAAGTGGCGGAGATGCCTATGGGCAGCTGCTGCCGTGCGCGCTCGATCACGCGCAACATCTTCAGCTCCGTCTCCAGGTTGAGGCCATATCCGCTCTTGCACTCCACCAGCGTGGTCCCCGCCCTCATCATGCACTGCAGCCGCTCCTGGAAGGAGCAGAG
>JAPYYJ010004069.1:0-10812 GCA_028533885.1 Nasua narica
TTTTTTTTTTTTTTATTTTCTTCTTGATGAATACTTTTAAGCATTTCTTGCAAGGCAAGTGTAGTGCTGGTGAACTCCCTCAGTTTTTGTTTGGGAGACCCTTTATTCCTCCCTCCTACCTGAAGGACACCTTTCCAAGATAAACTCTTCTTGAATAAAAACAATTCAGTTTTTATCTTCAAACTTTTGGACGTGCCCTTCCACTCTGGCCTGACCTGTAGAATTTCTGCTGGGAAATATACATAGGGCTGGAGGTTTCTTTGTATGTTATTTTTTTGCCTTCTTCTCCATGTTATTTGTATGTTTTGCCCTCTTTGTTAAGAATTTATCAGTGATTTTTAAGGTTCATTATAATGTGTCTTAGAGAAAGTTTTTGTTGTCGCTTTGCTTTGAGGTAATACGGTATTCTCTTAGCTCTGTGGACTTGTATGTCCAACTGCCTCCCGGATTCGAGAAGCTCTGCTATCCTTTAAGTAAACTCTCTGCTCCTTCCTCCCTTTCCTCTTCTTGCATTATTCTTCTATTTGCTTCTGATAAAATCTGATAGCCCTGGTAGGGTTTTTTCACTTCTTAAAAGTTGAATTTCTCTGTTCTCTTTTACCTGTATTTTCCAATTTTTCTAGTCCCCAAGTCCCTTATTCTTTACCTATCTGGTTTGCCCTATTATGTCCTCTGCTATTCATTTCATTCATTGATTTCTTAAGCTCTAGAATTTCTTTTGGTTCTATTTATAATTTCAATTTTTTTGACAAAGAATTCCCTGTGTTTATTAATTTTATTCCTGAGTTTACTGAATTGCTTTTCTGAGTTTTCTCAGAGTTTGTTGAATTTCTTGGTGAGAGCTATTTTGAATTATTTGTCAGTGAGATTGCAGTATTTGGTGCCTTTGACTTCAGTTGCCGGAGAATTAGTATTTTCTTTTGTGATACCATATGTATATGATCATTTTATAATGCTTGATGACATAGGCTTTTTTCACTTTTGAAGCAGAAGTCACCTTTCTTTGCTGAAATTTATGTCTATGTTTCTTAAAATTCAACAGGTTGGTTACTAGAAATCTTGCTTTTGTATTCCAGAAGGTGGTGCTGTAACTCAAAGTTGTGTCTTCTACTTTAGCTAGTTCTCCCAGGAGCAGATTGAGGAGGTGTGGGCTGGTGCTTTGAGGGGGTGACACCCTTTTGCTTTTTGCATCCTTTACTAGAGTGATCACTTCAGATGGCACTAAAAGCTTTGCACCTTGCCATGTTACTCGGAGGAGGGGGGGATGGCTTGGTAAGTTCCTTCATCTCCCCTGTCTAAAAACTTGTCTCTATTGTGCTTTGATGGCCTACTGGATTCCCCTATACAAATTCTGTATACCCCATAGCTATCTGCCCAGTTTTGTATGCTCTCAGCTCCCTTCTTTCTAGATTGCACTGAGTTGAGGGTAGGCAAGCTCACTAGGTCCCTTGTGACAAGCTTCCACCAAAGTCCTATTTGCCCACTTTTGGAACTTTTGGATGTCCTGGTGTAATGTGCAGAGGCATTAGTTCTGGTTATGAATAATCCAATTAGTTGTAAGTCAAGGAGAGAGAAAATGGAATGCCTCATGCCACAATAAAGCTAAAATCAATCCCCTACCCATTATTGATAGTGATACTTTGTGTGTGTGTTTTCTTCATCACTTAAACTTCAATGACTTTCATTGATTTTTTTTTTTAAGTTCTTTGCTGTATTGAATTATTATTACTTCTGTTTCCAATTTCATCGAATCTGCTCTTGTCATTATTACTCCTTTATGCGTATTTGAGCTTTATTTATTTCCATTTCTAGCTCCTTCTGGTAGAAGTTTGGAACATTGATTTGGGAACTTAATTCTTTTCGATATAAGCAATGATGTAAACATTCCTCTACTGTTTTAGCTGTATCTTATAAGTTTTGATGATTCTGTTATTATTTTATTTCTGTAAATAGTTTCTAATATCTTTTATGATTCCTTCTTTGACCCATGAGTTATTTTTTGGTGCATTGTTTAATTGAAATGTGATAACTGAAAAATTCTGAAATATTCTGGTATTTATTTCTATTTTTTTTTCATTGTTGTCAGAGGAAACATTCTTCTCTCTTTATGAATTTATTAAAAAGTAACGATTTTTCTTGATGAATATTCTTTGTGTACTTGAAAATGTATTTTGGTCTTGTTGGGGGCAGTGTTCTTTAAATGTCAAGTAGATGAAGAGCAATTTTGAAGACTCTAAGGTGATAGTAGCTTTGCTTATTTCTCCGTTATTTTTTATGTTTTGCCTTTTAATAGGATCTGACCATCTCCTCCTTTAAAAGAAAAATTTAAGCTATTTATTCCTAACATATATTTTATTCCTAATATATTTTTTATTCCTAATATATATTCTTCCTAATAATCGAAGTGTGGTTGACTTCAAACTTAACATCTCGGTTTTTATTTTCTATTATGTTTCATCTGTCTTTGTTTTTTCAAACGGTTTTCATGTCTTTTTTGCAAAACTGCGTATTTTTATGACACAAGTATGTCTTCCCTGTTGCTTGATAAGCTAAACTTCTTGGTTTTAAGTTATAAAAATCGCTTTAAAGCTTACACTACGCATCTTTAGCTGTCAGAGTTTGTGCTCAAATACTATTATTCTGTTTGGTGTATAGTATAAGAATCTTAAAACACTTCTATTTTCCTTCCCCATCCCATCTTGTTTCATTTCTCTTCCCCACCCCCCCATAACCCCCTGTCCTGCCTCTCAAATTCTTCATATCAGAGCGATCATGTGATAATTGTCTTTCTCTGACTGACTTATGTTAATAAAAAAAATAAAAAAAAAAAAAGACAAAAAAAACCACTTCTATTTTCTCTTGCCATTCTTCGGGCTTTTTTTTTTTTTTGGTCACACATTTTATTATATTACATCTTATAAGTTCCACAATGCAGTGGTACTATTCATGTTTTGGAGATTCAGTTTATTTTCAAAAGTAAATAAAAAAATTTACATCTGTGAACCCACATTTCACCATTGCCATTTTACTCTTTCCATGTATGAATACAAATTTCCTCTTGGTGTCCTGTCATTTTTTCACAGAAAACTACTTTTCATATTTATTACATCGCAAGTTTACTGAAAGGAATTATTGAAGGATTTTTTGTGCTAAAAATGTTTATTCTTACCTTTGTTTTTATTTGCTTTTATACTTTAGTGTCTAGTCCAAAATAAACTTTACTTTAAAAAAGTTTTATAGAGGGGTGCCTGGGTGGCTCAGTTGGTTGAGCAACTGCCTTCGGCTCAGGTCATGATCCCGGAGTCCCGGGATCGAGTCCCATATCGGACTCCCGGCTCTGCGGGAAGTCTGCTTCTCCCTCTGACCTTCTCTCCTCTCAGTCTCAGTCTCTCTTTCTAATAAATAAATAAATGAAAACTCTTTAAAAAAAAAAAAAAGTGTTATAGAAAGACAGGCATACAGAGCACTTTCATACACCATCCCGTTTCCTGCTGTGATTTATACCTTACATTAATGACTGGTTTGCTACAAGAAAGGAACCAGTATTATTAATAGTAATAAAAGTCCATACATAAATCACTTTAAGTTATTATCTTATTATCTACTGTCCTTTTTCTACTCTAGGATCCCATCCAGGACTGCATTACATTGAGCTGTTAGGTTTCTTTAGACTCAATTTGGCTGTGGGAGTTTCTCAGACTTCATTTGTTTTTCATATTATTCGTAGTTTTAAAGACTACTGGTCAGGTATTTTGTGAGATGTCTCTTTATTAGAATTTGATGGCTTTTCTCAGACCGGCATTATAAATTTGGGGGAGGAAGACTGCAGACCTAAAATGCCACTTTCATCATATCAGTGCTACCTACTATCAACATGATACATAAAAGTTGATACTGACCCTAAGCATTGTATTGATACAGTCTTTGCCCTTTTCCACTGTAAATTACCCCCACTTCCCAGACTGTATTCCTTTGAAATAAGTACTATATGCAACCCCTAGTTAAGGACTGGGGAGCTATATTTTTTATCAGTATAGACTCATGGATATTTATTTTATACTATTTTTTTAAGATTTTATTTATTTATTTGACAGAGAGAGACCCCAAGTAGGCAGAGAGGCAAGAAGAGAGAGAGGGGGAAGCAGGCTCCCCGCTGAGCAGAGAGCTGGATGTGGGGCTCGATCCCAGGACCCTGAGATCATGACCTGAGCTGAAGGCAGAGGCTTTAACTCACTGAGCCACCCAGGCACCCCTATTTTATACTTTTGATGATAACCCAGAACTATTTTTTTCCCCCTGTTTCTCTGAGTGTTCCAGCATGGGCCACTGGGAGATCTTTCAATTGATTCCTGTGTTTCTTTGATGTAGCTTCACTTGCGTGTGTATATGGGGGTGGGGTGTGTGTACACGTGCATGTGTTGAGCACTGCTGTAATCCTGGCACTACAGAATATTTCCAGCTCATCTGTTATATGTCTTGCCCAAATCCTATTAGACATTTCATCAAAGAGCTTAGGTCCTTTTTACAGCAGAGTCGTTTCAGAAAACAAGATTTAAGTCTTTGCTTTTAAGTTCTCCCATCTGACAAAGCAAGGGAATGTGTGGACTTACCCATGTATAAATACATCTCCATAAATATTTCTTGATGTAATCCTCTGTATCTATATTAAAGTAAATGTGAGTTTATACCAATGCCCGTGACTGTAATCCATTATCACCTAGATCACTCTAGCGTCCTTCTTTGGCTTATTTGTATATTCACACTCCAACAATGAGACACCTGGCTTCCACCATCTGGTGTTGATTTACTTCACTGTTCATTTCCCATGTCCATATATAGCCTTTTCAGAATTACGGAGGTCTACCCCCACGTGACAGGAATTTATCAACCAGACTACATTGCTTATCCGGTTTCTTTCGGTGAAAGTTAAGGACTTCATTTATTTCAAAGTTTCTTAGCACATCTCCCCATCACCTTTTTCAATGAAATTGTTTCTTAGGTTTCCACAGTGTGCATTCTCTTCAGGGGTCCAATGAATTCTAAGTGATTTTTTTTTTTTTTTTTTTTTGTAATTTGTTGATGTGAAGGTTTACTCTTTGTGCTGTCTTGATAGTTTCGTATGGTGTGTCTGCTACTAAAGTATCCTAGAGAATAGTGTGACTGTAAAAGTTGGCCTGTGCTTCATGTATTCAACCCTGTCTCACTTCTTCCAAGCTCCTAGTAGTCACTGATCTTTTTCCACATTACCATTATAATTTGAATTTGACGGGACGTAGCCTTTTCAAACCGACTTCTTTCACTTACATGAACTTTAAAGGTATATCAGTATCTCTTTTTATGATTGCACAGCTCATTTCTTTTTATCACCGAATAATACTCCATCATATGGATGCACTACACTTATCTATTAACCTATTGAAGGGCATCTTTTCTGCTTCGAGTGTTTGACAATTATTAACAAAGATGTTGTAAAATTTACATGTAGGTTCTGGTATAGATAAAACTTTTCAAATCTGCTAGGTAAATATCTAAAGCATTATTGTTGGGTCATATAAAACTATATTAAACTTTATACTCTTATAAACTTTATACTCTCTTTGAAAACTCTTGTACCATTTTGCATATCCATTAACAATGAATAAAAATTTCTCTTGCTCGGCATACTCACCAGAATTTAGTGTTGCCCATTTTTTGGATCTGAGCCACTCTAACAAATGAGGTATCTCATTGTTTTATTTTGCAATTCCCAAATGCCAAATGATGTTGAGCATCTTTTCATATGCTTATTTACCATCTGTATATTGTCTTTGGTGATGCATCTATTCAGAATACATTTTTTAAATTAGGTTGTTTTTTTCCTTACTGTTCAGTTTTAAGAATTCCTTATATACTTTGGGTTTAATTCCTTTATCAGAAATGTGTTCTGCAAAACTTTATCTCATTTTGTGACTTGTCTTTTCTGTGTGTTTTTTTTTTTTTTTAATTGCGTCGTAGGTTTCTAAAGAGCCAGTATGACTGTCATACAGCACCAGTTTCTCCCTATACTTCTTACCCCTAATCTAGGCACACACGATTTTTGATAGGTACTGCGGACAGAGTTTATGGTGGGGTCAGAGGTTCTCAGTTCTCTCATAAAATGTCAGTCTTTTTTTTTTTTTTTTTAGGATTTTATTTATTTGACAGAAAGGAGAGAGATCACAAGTAGGCAGAGAGGCAGGCAAAGAGAGAGGGGGGAAGCAGGCTCCCCTCTGAGCAGAGAGCCCAATGCGGGGCTTGATCCCAGGACCCTGAGGTCATGGCCTGAGGCATGATCTCAGGAAGGCAGGGGCTTTAACCCACTGAGCCACCCAGGCGCCCCTAAAATGTCAGTCTTAATCATGATCTGTGTTGTTGAAGCTTAGTGGTCAGGTTTTTTAGCATTTTTGTTTCTCCTACTTAGGGGTCCTTGTACTATTTGGAAGTGCTGAGTAGAGCATGTTTCCAATGCTTGCCCCTTTGACAGTGTTCTTTGTCCTTGTATCAGCTTATGATCATGAGAACAAGTGGATTTCCTGCCACTCCTCAAGTGCGAGACTGCTTTTACTTCTTCTTACCCACAAGGCAATTTTGCTTGGCTTCAGGCTGGAGGAAGAAGTTGCATTTGGCCCTTCCTCCAATGACTGAGAAGTTGGAATTTGTATGAGGGAAGGACCCAGTTTCATGCATGTCTGTCAGGAGCATCTCTTCACCTCCTGCATATCTGTGCCACCTCCAATTTCCTGCCTTGCCCATTTTCTTTTTTTGTTACCACTAGTTGAGATCTTTGCAAAATAGCTAGTGAGTAGTGAAAGGCAAAGATCCCTTTTTATTTGGTATCTCAGAGAATCTAAAGTGTCTTAAACTAATTGGGACATATCCCCTAAAAACTCATTAAAAACTTCAGTTTACTTTTTACATGTTTTTATTTTTTGGTATCCTCTTCCTCTGTTTGTCTGTGGGTGAAACAGTTCATGTGTCTGGTCCTACCCCAGAGGAGATTTTTTACTACTTGGAATTCCATGAACGAGGTGGTCTAAGGACCTCAGTTTTCTGATAGAAACCAAAACAGTTTTAAGTTTTAGATCATTTGACTTCCTCGTTGTTAATGTGAGAGTAAAACTCTCACGTGGATTTCTCTTTTGCTCTGCCTTTATTTAAAATATTTCTTCTAGTTTCTTAATGATATAATTGATACACAACACTAAGATGAAGGTATGCAACATAATGATTCAACCTATATATCATGAAATGATTACAGCAATATGATAAATTAACATTCATCACCTGATATAAATGCAAAGTAAAAGAAAAATAGATTTTTTTTCTCTTACAATGAGGAATCCTAGGATCTCCTTTCCTAACAACTTTTCTATATATCCTACAGCGGTGTTCACTGTAATTATCATGTTGCTAATTATATTTCTAGTACTTATTTTTCTTATAACTGGACATTTGTATCTTTTGATTACCTTTAACCAATTCCATACCTCTCACCCCCATCTCTGGTGACCACAAAACTGGTCTAGTTTTGTGTTTCTAGTTCTGTGTTTTTGTTTTTACATTACACATATAACTGAGATCATACTTTACCTGCCTGTCTTTCTCTGACTTAGCTTAATGCCATCGGGGACTTCCCAGGTTGTCACAAATGGCAGAGTTTCCTCATTTATTATGGCCGAATAATATTCCTAATGTGTGTGTGTGTGTGTGTGTGTGTGTACGTGCCACAGTATTTTTTATCCATCTGTCACTGGACACTTAGATTATTTCCATGTCCTGAGTTCTATAAATGATGCTTCTATGAGCACTGCGGTGCCTACGTCTCTTTGACATAGTGTTTTCATTACCTTTGGATATGTTTCTAGAAGTGAGATTGCTGGATGTCTGTTTCGGATTTCTACATCCTGCAGGAAAGTAGAACTCCTCAGGTTGTAGTTAACAGTTATATTTCTTAACAGATTAGTGAAATGTCAAGGGTTTGACAGTTACTGAAATTAGGACTTTGGACAGTTGATAGATTATTTGCTTACTTTGGACTACAGTAGTATTAATATAAATGGTGTAATGAAAGTGGGTATAGTCTTAAACTACTGAAAAAATTAGTATTCACACACATTTAAAGATTCAAGGATTGATATTTATAAAGTTTTTCTTGTTTACTAAGCAAATGTTAAATAAGGGTACATCTGCCCTATGGAATAAAATATACATATGGAAAGAACAAGAGTGACAGATATTGACTTATATGCATTTCCACATGTCGGTTATATTGAAAAAGGCAAATTACAGAGTATGGATACATTGTGAAATAAATAACTCTGTATGAACATACATTGCAAAAGCAAAGTCAAAAAATATAGGTGTAATTGGATTGCAATGGGGAGATTTTAACTGTATTTTAGATAAATTTATTATCGTGCAAGAAACATGTCTTAATTTTGTAATTCAAAGCCAAATGCCTCCACATGTACTTATTTGGTATCTTGACTAATTTTAATTTAAATGTAGAATTTAAGGGACACCTGGGTGGCTCAGTTGGTTGAACAGCTGCCTTTGGCTCAGGTCATGATCCCAGCGTCTTGGGATTGAGTCCTGCATCGGGCTCCTTGCTCGGCAGGGAGCCTGCTCCTCTCTCTGCCTCTGCCTGCCTCTCTGCCTGCTTGTGTTCTCTCTCTGTTAAAATAAATAAATAAAATCTTTAAAAAAATGTAGAATTTAACAAAACAGATGCTTCCTGGCTTTGATTCTTATTTTTTCCTGTACGAGTAATGATGAAATACGGCTTTGCTGAGAGATCTTGTATCTTAGGGCCATATTTGCTATGCTAACATGTTTTATAATTTGTCCCCACAATCCTATAGCAGTATGTGCAGTATAATATTAGGATGACCTAAGGGGAAATCCTACCTGAATAGTATGATGGTGGTAAAACTTTTACTCTTTGATTTATACCCACAACAGTAAATACGTACCAATTATTTCAGTATAAATCCTTCAGTAATTGGTAGAATTAAGAGAGCCCTAAAAATAACGTTGATACATTTCCAGTAAATAATAATGAATGAGCGCTCTGCCAACGGTATCTAAGAAGTTGATCCTTCACAAAGTTCTGAGAGGTCAAATGATGCGGTTTTCTGACTATGTGAAGCACACACAATAAAATATATATTAAGATCAGAGCAGTGCCCTTCTCAGCATTCATTATGTGACTTTAGTTTTCATGGTGGCTGAATCTATTTCACCAGAGTCAATTCATTGTCTATAGTTTTCTTTTTTCTTTTTTTTTAATAGTTTTCTTTATTTAGGACTGATGGTGATGTCGGAATCATAAATGACAATGTGGTTTCTATCAGATAGAAAACTTACCTGTTAGCATTTGTGTGCTTTGCTGCCTGCCTTGTTACCATATGGTTATATATTCCATGGGCTCTTAAATAAATTGTGAACAAACACTATATTTCTTGTGTTAGTCTTAATGTGTCTCCCTTTACCTTTTCATTCTTGTTCTTCTCCCTGTTTTTGTTTTTAAGATTTTATTTATTTATTTGAAGGAGAGCGTGAGTGAGGGGAAGAGTACAGGAAGAGGGACAAGTAGACTTTTTGCTGAGCATGGAGCCCATCACGGGGTCCATCACCTGAGATCATGACCTAAGCCAAAATCAAGAGTTGGATGTTTCACCTATGAGCCACCCTAGACATTTGCTTTCTATATGAGGAGACTATACTGGCTTGGAGAAATTGATGATCAAGACAGGGCACATGTTAATTAATAGAAGATAAATAAAAATGATTGTGTACAGCTGATGACCATTGTTCCCCATATAATCAGTAGTCTTTCTGTTCCTTCCTCGAGCTACCTGAGTTCTGTACTTCACTGGAGTTAACTCCATATTCTGCTTCGGATAGGCTCCTCTCCAGCCCTAGGGAGCGAAAGTGGCTGGCTTGGGATGGGCATGTCATGTAGTTTTAGACAATTATTGTGAAAGCAGGATGTCTACTAGAAGTCTCTAAGAGAGGTTTATCTGAGTTTTATAAAAAATACTTTTAAGCAGTTTCTGTTTTTCAGCTTGTGTTTGACATCAGTATGTGGACATGAAATTTTAGCGACTGTCTAGGGCCATGAGGGAAGTGAATCTGAGGAGAACATGTAAAAGATTATATGGAAAAAAGGAAAGTACTTGGGTGTTTAATAAAAATACTGAGGCAGTATTAATCTCTATTACTGACCTTCTTTATATTTCTGATTATGGAGAATCAGGAATTCTCTTTATCGGTTAAACTTTTGAACTTGACCTGTTATTTGTAGCCACAGATTTTAAAAAGTATCATATCTAAAATCGAGATTCCATATGTACTAAGATATTTTAGGGAAGAAAACCAGTGCATTTTTGTTTAAAAAAAAACAGACATTAAGGAAAGCCACATGACTAAAATTTTTGAAAGAGTTTAGAGAAGAGAGGTTTTGTTTTTTTTTTTTTAGATAAGAGAGTTTTAATAATGATCACCAACATTAGTATCCTAAACAAGGAAAAACTGAATGAAATCAGTGTTTTAGAATGATTATCCTAGAAATTGGTAGAATAGCTGGCAGTAGAAACATTTAGATATTTTAAAAGATGTTGTAATACAGAATTTGAGTCTCTGTGACATGCCGTCAAAATTATTTCCAAGGTAGCTAAAGTTTGTTTCTAAGAAAGCGAAAGTTGTATTTTTGAGGTGCCTTAGGTGAGCTTCTCAAGTCAGGAAATAAGCTAAAATAATTATTATCTTTTGGCCCTTCATTTAAAAAAAAAA
>JAPYYJ010004070.1:0-10812 GCA_028533885.1 Nasua narica
ACTAATTTGAGAAGATATATGCACCCTTATGTTTATTGCAGGATTATTTACAACAGCCAAGATACAGAAGCAACCCAAGTATCCATAAATAATTGAATGGATAAAAAGATGTGATACATACCCAATGGAATATTACTCAATCATAATAAAGAATAAATCTTGCCATTTGCAACAACATGGATGACCTAGAGGGTATTATGCTACGTGAAATAAGTCAGACAGAAAAGGATAAATACCATATGATTTCACTTATATGTGGAATCAAATGAACAAAACATATGACCAAACAAACAAACAAACAAAAAAACAGACTCCTAAATACAGAGAACAAGCTGATAGTTGCCAGAGGGCAGGTGGGTGGGGGTATAGGCAAAACAGATAAGAGGAATTAAGAGATACAAACTTGTAGTTATAAAATGAATAAATCATAGAGGTGAAAAGTACAGCATAAGGAATATAGTTGCTAATATTTTAATAGCATTGTATAGTGAAGGATGGGGAGTACACTTGTGCTGAGCACTGATTAATATATAGTTCATTGAATCAATATGTTGTACACATATACACATGTAACATTAGTTAAAATTATATGTTAATTATACTTTAATTTTTTATTGTGAAAATTGTAAAGTCTGCAAATTTTGACACCAGTCTAACTCTCCCCATACTCATCTGCACTACACTCACCCTAACTGCAGCTCCAGTATCTTTCTCTCAGACCCTCAGATTCACCATGCCTACTTTCAACATATGATTTTACATATGTTGTTCCTTCTCCCTGATTATGTTCTCCTCCTTCTTTTTCTCAGTTTACCTGATTCCGCTGGTTTGTATGGAATCATCATTTTGGAGGAGGTTCCTCACATATGTTTTACTAATAAAATGATCTACTAAAAAAATTTAGAACTTTTTCTTGTATTTTATAGCATATTAATTTATGTGCACACTAATGATATGTATGGCAGGGTTGTGTCTATCTTTTTTTAAATCCTTATTGTATCAGTGGTTGCCAGAGTGCCTGGCCCACACAATAATTGTTCTTTCTATAAATATTTGTTAAATTACTAAATGAAAAATTAGCACAATGACTTGTTAAAAGATGTTTTTACTAAGACTGAAATAGTCCTAAATTGGTCCTAAGTTGGTGTTCAATAAATTTCAGTCTGAAATGTGTAAAAACAATTTTGGACTTTGTTTACATCAATGGTCAAACATGTCTATTCATGCAAATGGACAATAACCAACAGATGGAAGTGACTTGAAAGTTCTGTTCTTTGTCAAAATAAATAAATAAATAAATAATAGGTGATTTCCAAGTTTCATATTGCTGAAAATAAATCTTTGACAAACTTGTATGATGGCAAGTATGGAATTTATGATTGTTTCTAAATAGATAATGTGCTATTTTCTTTTTCCTAATATATTTTTCTCTTAAACCCTCAGGCTAGTTATGATTTTGTTTCTTCTTTTTATTTCTGCTTGTTTGTATAGCACTCTTTTTATATCCATTAGTTATATTTCTTACCAAACCACATTAAAGATAATTAATAGAATTATTAATTAGATTAGTAGAATTGCCTATTTTCCTAACCAAAAATTATCTGCAGGGTGTTTATATCTCTTTTTGAAGACAATTTACCTTTGATACCAATCTTAGTGTTGGATAGAAAAAAAACAGATAATTATTTTTGAGTTAAAGTATACATGACTTCATTGACTTTGTGACACTGAAGAATTTGCCAGTAGGTGAGAACTATGATTGTGTAACTGTGAAAACCTAGGGCATGCTTTTGTTAGCTACAGTTGCTCCTTAAGGACACTGGAATATGGGGCACCTGAGTAGCTCAGTGGGTTAAAGCCTCTGCCTTCGGCTCAGGTCATGATCTCAGGGTCTTGGGATCGAGCCTGCTTCCTCCTGCCTCTCTGCCTGCCTCTCTGCCTACTTGTGATTTCTCTCTGTCAAATAAATAAATAAAATCTTTAAAAAAAAAAAAAGGACACTGGAATATTATTAAAAGATCCCCTGCTGTAGAGAAAACAAAAAATGAGGTGGGATCTGCAAAGACATACATTTTCTTATTTTTTCTATTTTTTTAAGTTTTTATTTAAATTCCAGGACAATTGGGAGGGTATGTGGTGTAATAAGTCCTGGTATTACATAAGACTGATGAATCACAGACCTGTAACCCCTGAAAAAAATAATACATTATATGTAAATTAATTGAATTTAAATAAATAAAAAAGAAATTCCAGTTAGTTAATCTGTAGTGCAATATTAGCTTCAGTAGTGGAATATTATGATGCATATATTCCAGTGATCATGTCTGATAGGCTTGTGGGGAAAAAAGAGATATTTTATTTTTATTTATTTTTTAAAGAAAATTATCTCAATTAGGATGGACATTTATTTTTAGTTCTGTTATTTACGAATAAATTAACATTTAAACAACAAACATCACTGGTTATAAATGAGTATTTTATTGAGGTTGAATAAGTAAGAAGGAGGATATAGAAGGTATAAAGTTGACTTTATTTTACTTAACCTTTTTACTTAATTTAGAAATAAATTGTTATATAGAAGAAAGTTTTTAGCAATTTTTCAAAACCTCATTGTTTAACATAGAAGCCAATACAGCAGAAATATATATATATATATATATATATATATATATATATATATATATATAATTTCCATATTCAGCCATATTCAGTCTCATTGGCATTTTAGGAGTTCTCTGAAAACATCAAGATTTTCTCATTGTAGGTGAGAGTTCTTATCCAAGGTTCCAAGGTGTAGGCTATTAAGTTCCATTCCCTGTGCCAGAGACACACGTAGAGATGTCTTAGCAATTAATACCTGCATTGGTTTACAGATCTGTTTAAAAAGGCCCAATTAGTGTGAAGCTCGAAACTTCTTTCTCATGGTTGTATTAAGGTTCTCCTTCATTACCACTGGACATTTTTTTTTTAAGATTTTATTTATTTATTTGTCAGAGAGAGAGAGAGAGAGCACAAGCAGGCAGAGTGGCAGGCAGAGGCAGAGAGAGAAGCAGACACCCTGCCGAGCAAGGAGCCCGATGTGGGACTTGACCCGAGGACCCTGGGATCATGACCTGAGCCGAAGGCAGCCGCTTAACAACTGAGCCACCCAGGCATCCCACCACTGGACATTTTGAGGAAGCCTCTGTACCAGAGTCATTGCCAGCTTCTATCTTATGTTTGTAGCAGCAGCTTTGGACAAAGACAAAATTGTGTGTGCTACAATAGGATCTTTGATTAACATATTTATCTTCTAGGTCAAACTCTGCTTTTGTGTTTTCTAGTTATAGAGCCAACAAATTCCTTACAGTTTAACTCAGGTGTAGTTGAATTTATTTTCATAAAACCATTTTACATTGCTATAAAAAGTACTGTCACAGTGGTTAGTACCAGAAGGAGGCAATAATACTATGACTCTGTAGTGGGTCATTAGGATTTCCTTTCCTAATTTTCTGGGCCACCATGTTTCTAAGAATCTGTCGGATGATAACTAACCATAGGAAAGTTATTTAAATTAACTTAGACTCCCATATCTAAAGTAGAGAAAGTATAACTTCCTTACTAGATTCTTATGAGAATTAGAAATAATGCGTATGAGGGGCTTCTGGATGGCTCAGTCAGTTGAGCATTCCATCCTTGGTTTCAGCTCAGATCAAGATCTCAGGATTGTGAGAGCCATGTCAGGGACTCTGTTGGAGATTCTCTCTCTCCCTCTTTCTCTCTTTCAGCCTCTGCCCCTCCCCTCCAAATAAATAAATAAATATTAAAAAAAAAATAGAATGAATATGATACATTTGCCCAGTGCCTGGCACATAGTAAACCTCAATAACACATAGCTACTAGGTATCATAATTATAAAATGCTATCCTGTAGCCAGATTCAATGTTGCTTAAGAAATTTTATAAGTGAGAAAATGCATCTAGTTAATTATTCTTCTTCTCAATTATTTTCTAGTATCTACTTCATTTATCACTTTGTTGTATTTAAAGATGTTTTGTCTAAAGTCAACCAACTCTGATATAAGTAAAGGCATGTAAGTCCAACCCTGAAAATATAGTCTTAAAATTGGTATTCTGCAACCACATAATTATGAGTGTCAATCTCTAGCTCTCCAGTGTTAGGTGCAAGCTTACTGACAATGACCTCTACAGGTGAGCAATTAACTCCCTCTGATCTAGGTGTCAGAATTTCTTGAAAGCATATGCTAATGTGAAAGTCACTACTACAAAAGATATACCAAAAACAAAACAAAACAAACAAAAAAAATAGAAGAGACTCCTCAGAAAATAAACTCTCAGCAGGTTCAAGTTTTTAAATAATCCACCTGCTGGCAGATCCAATAAACCTACTGATTATTGGCCACTCTTTCCAATCCCTGCTGTGTCTTACTTACTCAACTAAAGAGGCTGCTATTCTAAGTGATCACGAATAGTACATGGCAAGGAAATATATGTTGTACCCTATTATTGCTATCAGTAAAAAGATAAGAACAGTTATTACTAACCTGGAAACAGAAGGAAGGATAAATTCTAATCCTTCATTACCCAAATGTAGTTTTACTGCATAACGCTTTGAAAGAAGTCTAAAATGTATAATTAAATGTTTATTCAATTCAAATAATTACTGTGCAATATTTTTCTCTAACATTAGTATTTTAATTAAAACATTATTTACAAAATGACCTTTTAAAAAAACTGTTTGGAAGCATATCAGTGAAATTGATATCTTTTAGACTGTATCATTGATGAATAGACTGAGTGTTAAAAGGTGTTTATTTGGTGCTAACATCTTATATATTCTTTTTTTTTTAAGATTTTATTTATTTATTAGAGAGACAGAGAAAGTGAGAGAGAGCATGAGAGGAGAGAAGGTTAGAGGAAGAAGCAGACTCCCCATGGAGCTGGGAGCCCGATGTGGGACTCGATCCTGGAACTCAAGGATCATGATCTGAGCTGAAGACAGTTGCTCAACCAACTGAGCCACCCATCTTATATATTCTTAACAAAGTTTTTCAAGTGTAGAAACAGGTGGAGATTGATATACCTTTTATGGGCTGATGCTGTGATGGAACATTCAGATACTTTTTGTTTTCTATCAGGAAAATAGAACCCCCAAATACAAATGTATTTCTGTGACTTTTTTAAGTACCGTGCTGAAAAGTGGCATTGTGGTTCTGCATTTGCCTTTCTTCTTATAAGACCATCTTACTACATTTCCTGTAAAAATATTGAAAATCTGTGCCTTAATAGTGCTTTCAAATAAAAAAAAAGGAAGTCTATTTTTTGTTTCCACGAAACTCAACCTTTAACAACTAAAAAGAGCACTGACAGTAAAATTCTGAAGGGTAACGTGGGAACACCCTCTTAAGCATAGGGTATGATTGGAAGTCATGCCACAGTCACTTCAGTTCTGTTGCTCTCTGTATCACGCAGTGCAAGGGGGCATTCTCAGGTTGATCTAGGTAAGTGGTTAGGAATTTTGCTAGTTTCCAGAGAGTCTCCTAGATTCAAAGAACTAGTAAGATCAACTCCATGATTTTCCTGCTTTCCTTGAGAAACAGTGAATAGCATGACAAGTGCATAGAGAACATGGTAGCAGCAACTGGCAATAATGCCCCAAAGGACCTAGGATCCAATTTTAGATGTGGTATAGGATCGAGCCATGGAGTAAAAAAGTCTGGGTATGATTACAGCTCCACTTTTTATATTAGTCTACATCTTAACATCTTAAGCCAGTTTCTAAGCTCAGTTAGTCTTGTAGTGAGAAAAGAAAATAATACAGGTAAAGTTCTTATTTTTTTATACTGTACACAGTAAAGTAAGTTGATGCTATGCTTACTATTAGCATCATTATTAAATTATTGCTATTAACTTTCCTGGTAAAATATCCAACATAAAAAAAGAATCACTTCATGAATTTTCTCCTTTATCTTCTACTAGAGGGTAGGATATACCAACTGGTCCAAGGACTTGTGAGCATGATTCTCAGAAATATCTGGGTAACTGGTCCTTGTTCTAGTTCTTAAAATCGAACTAGAGAATATATTTTTCCTGAGGTATATAAGAAGTATGAGGTTGAAGTTGTATTAGAAGGTGATTCAGGCCCAAGTCCTTAATGAGGTATATCTGGTCCAGGTAAAGTAGTCTGTACCATGTCTCTAGCCAAGGCACAAAGCTAGACAGTCTCAACTTTATGTATAAACCTGGGCTTGGAAGAAAGGGTAAATCATCCAGGATATCTGAGGAGAGTCACCCTCACTCAAACTTATCATGAACCATTGTGTCTTCTTGACAAATCTCTTGAGAATTTTAGAGGTCATGATGTCTATACTTCAATTGGATAAAATTACTCTTTGGTGTATACCCTGACTTCTTCGGATAAAAAACTATGATTAACTTAAATGTGCCTATGCCTGGTTTTTGCAACAGTTTATAGCTATTATTGAGATATATCAAGACAAAGGTGGGCACCCAGGTGGCTCAGTTGGTTGAGCTTGACTCTTGATTTTGGCTCAGGTCATGATCTCAGGGTCGTGAGATTAAGCTCTGCATTGGGCTCCATGCTCAACGGGGAATCTGCTGGAGATTTTCTCTCTCCCTCTCTCTTTGCCCCTCCCTTCACTCATGCTCTAAATGAATGAATAAATAAATAAATAAATAAATACATTAAAAAAAGACAAAGGTGTAATTATACAGCATGCTTACTGATCATTTATCAGTGACTGCCTAAACACTGATTAACAAAAAGGAAAAAAAATATAAGTGTGTTCCCACTGAGCACTGAGAATGGTCAGAATAATACACTGTAACGTGTCCTTTAATGCTATTGGATGTCTCCGGTACTTGAAAATTCCTTACTTGTACTGTATCAGAAGGACAAACTAAAGTCAATAAATCACTTAATATTAATAATTAATTAGATTATTTTATTTCCTTTATCTACAGATAAGGGACCCATGTAGACCACAGACTATTACTCTTGGAGGACAATAATACCAGCAGAAGCTAAAGAAGCTACAGAATAGCAATAAGGATAATAGAGAACTAAAGGCCAACCTAACTAGAAAATTTTGAGAATTTCAACAACAGTCGTGCTTTTGCTATTACATAGTGACATCGCACAATTAGATGACCAGGCTTTTTTTTTTTTTTTTTTTTTTTTGACAGCTTTACACATTTATTTTCCTATTTTAAGAGCAATTACACTGGATTATGATGTGAGTTGCAAAATTTAATATTTATCTTTTTTCAGGGAGAGGGAGAGGTGATATTAGGAAGAGTTGAGAATGTTTCCTACAGTGCCAGGTACAAAATAAGATTCATAAAATTTCTTACAGTAAAATAATAGCATAAACCGCATAATCATCATTGTGTACCAAGTACTATCCTAAGCAATTTATGCACATTAACTAATTCATGAGTTGATTACTTCACGGCAACCTTATGAGATAGTTCATAATATTATGTCCATTTCACAAATGAGGTAACTGAAACACAGAAGTTAAATAAATTACCCAAACCCATGGACTTACTGGATCTTAGAGCCAGAATTCAAACCCAAGCAGTGGGGGAAGAGTTCATGCTCTTAAACAAGATTCTACTCTGTCTAAAAAGCAAGACAGAACAAACCAAAACTCTAACTTATTGATTGCATAAGGTTTACTAAATGTCTATAGATTTTTTTTTGCATTTTTTTGCATTATAAGCTTTTAACTTATAATTTTCCACTTTCAATTTTTACCACATGAAAACTTGGTCTAATTAAGAGAAGCACTGAAGACTGACCTAGGGCTATTACGCTAAAGTACTAGGTTTGCCTCATGAGCTGCTGATTGCTGATGTCCTGTATTGATTCTCAACTAAATAGCCCAGATACCAAAATGTTGCCTGCTCTTTCATCTGAGAACTTCTATGGCTTTTGTTGCATTTCTTACATTTTGCTAATGTTTACCTGTAGTACTCCCTTACTTACTAAATACCTCACTCTCAGTGTCTGCTCCTTTTTAATCATGTACAGCCACTACACATGATTCTGGGTTTTATAAATTGTCAGCAAATAAGGCCAGGCCAAAAAAAGCTTCTGGTCTCTCAAATAAATGTTCCACAAATCAGACTCTTGCCCAATTGAGATGCTCAAGTGCCTAAAAAGGCTGAGTGATAGAGTTCAATACTTGTATAAATCTCCATCTTCAGAGGTTGTACTGGTTCCATATATTTTTTCTTTCTCTTCTTCACTTGCTTTTATAATCTTTAGTTCATATTCCTTTTATCTCACCCAAAGATTATAGAATACTAATTATATACCATAAAAAGTGTACTGGGAAACTCACTTTCATTATTCCAAAACTTAATATTACCCATATAGAAACATCATGATCTAAGATACTAGAAACATCCTCCTTGGGCACTTGGGTGGCTCAATGGGTTAAAGCCTCTGCCTTCGGCTCAGGTCATGATATCAGGTCCTGGGATTGAGCCCCACAACGGGCTCTCTGCTCAGCAGGGAGCCTGCTTCCCCCTCTCTCTCTGTGTGCCTCTCTGCCTACTTGTGATCTCTCTCTCTGTCAAATAAATAAATAAAATCTTAAAAAAAATTAAAAAATAATAAAATAAAACTAGAAAAAAGAGTATGTTTCTTATCTATTTAATCTATCTCTCTATCATCTATCTATCTCTCTCTCTATCTGGCAGAGAGAGAGAGATCACCACCCAGGTGCCCCTCTGGTTTTATTTTAAGTCATATTAAGAAAATACAGTATTTAATATTTATTTAAGTTTAACTATGGTGCAAGCTAGCCTTATGTCATTTGTTATGGAGCCAATGAAACTGTGCCTGGTTTTAAATAATTCAACCAGTACTGTTTGTCCATCTGCCCCCTTTCCAACTATTCCTGTGTTAGCTAAAACTGTATTTGTCTGTGCCAGGGTTAGTCCCAGCCAGTGTTAGTCCCAGCCAGGTCCAGGTCCTTCTGTTTCATTGGACTTACTCTAAACTAGTTAGAGGAATCTAAGTAAATTTGCTGCCCTTTTGTCCATCACAGTATCTGACACTCTCAGGAATAGGTTTAGTCTTCTGGACACCCACAGAGTTCTGAGCCTTAGCTTTATTATTTACCTCTGACTGTGAGCTGCCTATCTGCCTAATGGACCATTGTGCCCCTATGGTGTCTATTTGCCCCTCTGGTACTATCTTACAAATTACTCTAATTGCATATCCTCAAGGGCTCGCATTTATTTTGGTTTAAGTTTTTTTTAACTTGTATTTGTTTAGCATGGTTGCATTTATTTAGCTTTGTCTTTCCTATGTAACATAGGAAATGTTAAGGTTAGGATATTTTTTTTCTTCTCACATTAGTTGGTGTGAGAGCCCTCAATGTCTGTGATTATCAGGCTGTCAGAATCTGTTGGCCGGTGGAGAACTGATGAGAAATGAAAGATATGTGGGAGATTTTTTTTTTAGTAGGCTAAAGGTAATTAGCTAAGGTAATTTTTATGGCTGAGTTACCCTGTCAAGGAGTTGGGAGAGAAAATAGTTCAGAAATATGTGCTGAGACTTCCATCCTCATACTCCTACTTCAGAAACAGAAAACAGATCCTAAACACTAGACAAAATTCTATGTAACATGACACCTTCATCTAATTCTAAATGATTTTTTCCCAAGATGGAAGCTGTTCCTAGTACTTCTTTTATCACCACTGGATTAGTAAACATTGCCCTTATTAAGACAATTTTTTTTTAAATTATGGACTTTGTATCATGTTTTTATATAGGTTCTTATAATATAAAAAATCTATATCACTATGGAAACTGGGTTTAACTTATGTACTGTTTCCCACCTTATTCATTCAGGTTGACTTTTCCTTATAATGATATACTATAATCAGATATAATAAATTTACATTAAATAAGTAAGTTTTTTGGTAACAATAGGTAAGTCAATAAATAGTCATCATAATTTGACTGCAGCCAATATTCTTGTTGAAATTTTCTGGTTTGGATTTCTTTTTTTTTTTTTTTTTAAAGGTTTATTTATTTATTTATTTGACAGAGAGAGAGATCACAAGTAGGCAGAGAAACAGGCGGGGGGGCGGGGGGGGGGGAAGCAGGCTCCCTGCTGAGCAGAGAGCCCGATGCGGGGCTCGATCCACGAACCCTGAGATCATGACTCGAGCAGTCATGCTCGAGCAGGCAGAGGCTTTAACCCACTGAGCCACCCAGGCGCCCCCTGGTTTGGATTTCTAATGTCTAATTGTTGTTATTACAAATCATAGCAATTGAAATATACAGACAATATTAATTACCACTAAATTTAAAATAATAAATTCTTCTCGTTTATGACTAAATAATGCACATAGCTATGTCATCTCTCTCAAGAATAATTATTATAACAATGCAAATAAATAAAAAATGTTCACAAGAATAGGACAATGAGAGAGAAATCATAGAAGAAAAGTTATGGAAAATTACTGAGATAATGAACCAGAGAAATCTTTTAAACTTGCAGGATAGAATGCTATAAAAACTCAGAAATTGATGGCACCAGGTAAATTTGACCATAGTGAGGTATAATCCTGGAGCTGAAATCAGAAGGTTAGGTTAAATATTATGGAAGGATCAGTAAGACACAGATCTACACTGATTTGCAGAGCTAAGTACCTGCCTGTACCTATCTATCCCCAACGCTGACAAAGGAATATGTTCATATTCTGGCTATATTTGTTTTGCTGAACATAGAGATGAAATGTTGCCTCAAAACATCAGCATTATATAAGT
>JAPYYJ010004071.1:0-10811 GCA_028533885.1 Nasua narica
TTTTAAGATTTCATTTATTTATTTGACAGAGAGAGAGATCACAAGTAGGCAGAGAGGCAGGCAGAGAGAGAGGGGGAAGCAGGCTCCCTGCTGAGGAGAGAGCCTGATGTGGGGCTTGATCCAAGGACCCTGGGATCATGACTTGAGCCGAAGGCAGTAGCTTAACCGACTGAGCCACCCAGGTGCCCGCCATGTTGAAATTCTTAATAATTTAAAATCCGGGGCCCCACATTTTTATTCTGCACTGGGCCCTAAAAATTATGTAGCCAGCCCTGGTGATATGTGTTGCTTATATTTACACCTCATTGGCCAGAACTGATCACATGTCCCACCTGCACCACAAGAAGGCAGAGAAATGCAATTCTGTTTTGAGCCAGAAAGAGGGAAGACCCAGAACATTTGATGAACAGCATAGAAGGGGACTACAGTGTACCTGTCCTAAATCTTTTGTTTTACAGAACTGAGGGAAGGCTTCCCCTGGGTTTGCAGAGCTCTAGGTTGGTAGAAGAACTTACTTGCATAATGGTCTCAGGATCTTTCATGAGAAAAAGGACAAAAATTTCAATGTCTGTTCCTGGAGATTCAAAGTTATGGAAGTCTGACGGGGTGGACCAAGCCCAGGGGCTGGGAAGAGCAGTGGGGTTCCAGAATTGAAAATCACTAAGCTGAGGAGGGGACTCAGTGTGAAGACCAAGGGGTTGGTGAGGGAAGACTTGTCCCACCCAATGTGTGTGGAGCTGGGAGCCCTCTGTCACGTGATCATCTCTGGGATCTGGTGAGGGAGCCTGGGCTGGAAACTAAGATGGCTCAGTCAAAGGCCTCCCAAACTTGAAGCCTTTACTGCATCTGGGCCAGCAAAGTCCATCAGCTATGGACAAGGACCCAAAGGCGCTTGGGTCCTTGGACACTGACAATAAAATGAGAAATTAAGTCCCAGAAATTAGTGAGACCCCAGTTCTCTCTGGCATTTGGAAGCAAGAATGAACTCTCTTCAAACTGGTTCAGGCTCCAAATTCCTTAGAAAATTTGCAAGGAGGAGCCTGCTTGAGACAGAGAGATGGCGGACTTCTACTAATAGGACCTGAATGATTAAGACAATGTGGAAGGCAGTGCTCTATAGCATATGCTGAATTGGAGAAGTAGCTCACATGGTTGCTTTTCAGCTTAGCCAGAAGAACCACATTCCTGTAAAACTATCTAAAAGAACTCTCTGAACTTGGGAGGAACATCTCTCCCAGTGCTTGGGGCCACCAAGCTGAATACCCATGGGGCCACAGAGCGACTTCAGTGAACTCTTCTATGGAGCAGTTGCTGTGCTGGGGGATACAGGTTCTTGGGACCTGGGCTCAGCCAGAGAGTGGAGGATGGAAGAAGTTGTGTTCCAGAAGATCTGCTTGGATTCAGGGCATACCTACAGCCATGAGAAGGAGGCCCGTGGGACCGGTTGCGCTCATTACTTGTTTGCCTCAAGGTTGGGGCTCTTTTGGCTTTTATAGGGAATCTTCTGGAAGACAGAGGTCTGGTGAGGGGAAAAGGATCCAGTGCAGCGAGCTTGACCAAATGAGCATTTCACCTGCACTGGACGCTGTTGGCGTCCTGCCCAGATTCCCCCTGCCAGGAAGGGCATGGTTTCGCCACCGCCGAGGATCTGTTGTGTTGGCAGGGAGAGGCTCACAAGGGGCTCCTTCTCCCAAGAATTACCCTCTACTGGGTGGAAAATACCTCCTTTTGGAGGTTATATGTCCCCTGCTGGGGAAGGGCAACTTTCGGCAGGTCCTAAAGACGGGCCCTCTTATCTCAAGGTATGTCCGCTCCGTGGTGCCATTCCTGCCGAGTCCCCACTGGATTCCAGCTGAGATCACATCCTCGCCTCGCTCTGTCCTCCACTGCATTTACTTCTCTCCTTCTCATTCTCCCAAGATCCCTCTTCCACTAGATTATGTGCACCCAATCTCCATCTCAGATGCTGCCCCCAGGGAGAACGCTCATTCTCCTTGTGCCCTTGGAGAAGTGTTGGGGAGGAAAGGACAAAGGCTCCTGGGCAGTGGGATGGGGGCATGGAGGAGGGAGGCACAGTTCTCTTTCTTCATGGATGGAAATAAGCTTCCCAAAGACTGGGGGTGAAAATCACTGAAAGGGTCTCTGTGCACCATACACCAGGGGATTGCAGAAAACCTTTCAGGATTTGAGGGGCCAAGGACAGCTCTGAAAGAAGGCCCATGGGCTGGGCTCTGAGCTGGGACCTTGTCCCAGTACAAGTCAGCGTGGTTTGGGAATAAATCGAGTCACAGGTTTTTCTTTTTCTTCCCTTCTCTTTGTCCCCCTTCCTTTCTCTTTCTTCCCCAATTCACTCCTCCCTTCTAGAACTTTCCATCCATTTTGGATGAGGCAGGGGTTCCATGAAGGAACATGTTACTGAGGGTATTCTTGCTTAGTGAAACTGTGCTACGCATTGACTTTGACCTGTGGCCTCTCACCCTGTCCCTGGGTCAGGGACTAAGGCACTAAGCACAGCTAAGCACAGCTGTGGTTGCAGAAACCCCCCCTTTGGACCAGAAGTGTTCTGCATGGTCCCAGTTCCCTATGGTTCTGGCCACTCTTCATTCCTGTCCCTCTTCTCTTAGTCTGTCTAACTCTGGAATCTCCTGGTCCAGTCTTTTGGATTTCTGGAATTCTGGTTTCTCTTTATAAGGATCCTGATACCAGGCTCATTATGCCTCTATTTCTTTTCTGCCTAAAATCTTTCACTGGTGGGGCGCCTGGGTGGCTCAGTTGGTTAAGCATCTGCCTTTGGCTCAGGTCATGATCGTGGAGTCCCTGGATGGAGCCTTGTATCAGGCTCCCTGCTCAGTGGGGAGTCTACTTCTCCCTCTTCCTCTGCTCCTCCTCCTGCTCCTTCTCTCTCTCTCTCTCTCTCTCACTCACTCTCTCAAATAAATAACATCTTGGAAAAAAAAATAAAACTTTGACGTGTGACCCATGCCCTCCAAGGTCTTCTCCGTGATTTGCAACGCTTTGCTTGTTCTACCTTTCCCCACCTCTGCACCCAGTCCCCCCCCCCCCCCCCACCTATGCACCTCCTGTCTTGGCCCTGGGGACCACACGGCTCTGTTTCTCCAATGCCTACTCATCCATTGTGCCCTTGCTTCTGCTGTTACCTCTCCTTAGAGCGCCCCTCTCCCTAACTGACCTTCCCAGAGTGATACAAGCTACTTTTCCTCTCTGAACCTTTTCTTGTCATCCTGGAGTCCACTGCCCAGCCCCCTGCCTTGGACCCTTTCCTGCCTATCTTCCCCCACATCATTCAGTGCTGATTTTTACCTGGGAACGGTCCCATTGTATTGTACTTTGGGGCTCCAGAATTGGACTATAAGCTTTTCAGAGGCAGGATTGTGTCCATTACCTCTTTGAATCTCGGGTGTGTTGCACAGGGCCTGGCACAAAGCTCCTGGGAGGGTTAGAGTGCACTGGATTCACCGTCCATGTCAACTTCCTTCTAGAACCCTCTTTATGAGCAGGGGTTGGAAAATCAAGGTCCACGTTTGCCAGACTCCCATGAAGCTAGAGTTCTAAATGACATTGAAACAGAGGCCAACTTTCTGCTGCTTCCATTGGTTCTGCTGGCCAGTAGGCTTTGGCCATTGAGATGCTGGAGTTTTCTGCGGTGCACTCCAGTGTTGAGTCACTAATTTCATGGGTGTTGAGAGGCAGGGCTCGGGGCATCCATGTTTTGTTGGTGGAGGTCTAAAGAGCATGCCCTTACTCTAGAATAAGGGTTGCACTGGGGGACTTCGGTCCCTTGATTATCAGTGAGGTCTTGCGTTCCTCTGTGTGAGGCATGGGAAGCAGCTCTTCTGAGCTACTCAGCCATGATGTTTTGACTGCCACGTTTCCTTCAACCCTCTCAACGGTTCTCTAAGTATCCAGTTTCTTGCCATAAATCCAGTTTTGCTTAATTCAGTTCAAGTAGTTTCCATTCTCTGCAACTGTCCCTTGGTTAATATAGTATATTTGCAGAATACTGAGAGATCAAATGGTTCTCATCTAATAAGTTCATTTCAGTGAGGACACCGAGGTGCGGAAAGAAAATCAAACAAGCCGATGGTACAGCTGGGCCTGGAGCCAGGACTCTCATCACCTAGTCTAGTGATATTTCTTGCATCAAAGTGACATATCTACCTTCACTGCCCCTCACCCTTCCCTGCCTCGTGCTCTAGAATGAATCTAGGTGGGATAGAAAGGGATTGGACCATTGGTTTAACTATTTGTATAGCATACAGATATATTTATATTCAGTGTAAGTAATAGTAAGGAGTGTTGACTGCGTTCCCTTCCTTTCCCCATGTCACTTCCCCACTCCCCAAACAGGGTTTGCCAGAATCACTTTCCTATAAAGTACTCACTCTAGAATCCTCTTCTTAGGGTTTGCATCTGAGGGGATCCGAAGAAGAGAGGAATTCTTCCTTGTCAGTAAGATGACAAGTCTCAGGAAAGACTACAGGCCCTGCAGAGGGTAGTTGGGGGCAGAGTGGCAAGAGGTTTAGAGACAGATGTCCTTGCCAGAGCCCACTACACTTGTCCCTGAGGGTGGGCCACAGCGGGACCCCAGGGGCCTTTCAGGAGCTGTCCTTCCATGCTGCCTCCCACTGAGATCCTTGCTTTCCACTCCGAGGTAGGCTCCAAAAAGTAGATTCGTTTTGATAAATTCTCTAGTGTCAAATAAGATGCTTTTGTTTACAGCCCACGAAAGAGGATAAATATCTGGTCCTTTTGTCAAACTACAAATTCTTCAGAGAATGGAATAATCACCTTGAATCTACTGTTTTTAGTCTATGAACTTGTCAAATGTAAGGTTTACTTAAAAGAGTCCCGCCTGCATTTGGCCAGTCCTGAAAACCTCCTGAAAATGAGGCTCAGGGCCTAGGACCTCTCTGTCTTCACAGAGCAATGATGTGGGGGGTGAGGGTTCCCCGGGGACACAGAAGGATGATAGTGGCACACAGCCTGGACCTCCTTCAGCACGCAGCCCCAGGCAGTAAAAAAAAAAAAAAAAAAATCTCCAGAGAAATGATAAGGAGATTTAAAAATAAAAGCCAGCAGAGCAGCCCACAACATCCTACTTGCTGGCACCTCGTCCTCCCCACCCCCGGCTCTCAGCGCATGGCAGGACCCAGGGCTCAGTCCCCAGGGCCCTGCCTTCTCAGCCACCTTGGGCCCAAGGGCTCTGCCCCAAGGTCCAGCCTGGCCAAGAGTGGTCAACAGAGCAGAGAGAATCAGAATGACCCACATACTCCGAGATAAGGCCACAGTTTGTTGATTTAGGGGCTTGGCTATTCTCTAAATAAACTTTCCTTCTTCAAAAATTTCTCTTTCAACCGGAGTTGAGTGTTTCCTTGTTACTTTCCCAGGGGAGAAGCTTGTGTTTTGCTTTTCACAAATTTTTCTAGAAGCTGTTCCCACACTCACACCCACCAGATAGCAAGGCCCTCTTGACCCTTCTTAGATCGGCCATGAAGGGTGGGTGCTGGGGCTGTGATGGAAGTCACACATTCTCTAGGAGTCCCCTGGGGTTCAGTGGGGGTCGGGGGTGGGAGGGTTTCTGTGACGAAGACACGAAACCCTGAAGGTTGGGGATGGGCAGTAACCTGGGGCCACGTAAGAACAGGCAACACAAATCTAAGAAGGGCATTTACCCTATCTCCATTTTAAAGATGAGTAAACTGAGGCTCTGTGTGTGTGTGTGTGTGTGGTGACTCATCCAAGACTGTGGTACAACCAAGAGAGAAATGTATACCCTGTCCAAGGACTCAGCCCCATGTTTCTCTGCCTCTCCAACTGACCACACAAGTTTGCTATTGTGTGTCAGCTCCTGCCTCGTAACAAACTGCCCCAGAACTGAGTGGATTAAAACAACCCTATGTACCTAGTTCATGATCTCTAGGAGTTGCTCATTCTGGCTGGGCTCAGCTGGGCCACTCTGTTGATCTTGACTTACTTGTGAGTCTGCGGTCCACTGAGGGTTGGCGGCCTTGCTCATGTGACTAGTGACTGGCTGGCCGTTGACTGGCATGACGATGGGGTAACTGAACCCCTTGGCCTCTCCTCCTCCAGAAGGCTGGCCCAGGCTTGCTCACAGGGTGGTGGCTGTAGTTTTCCTGAGAGCAGCAGGAGGAGCAACTCCGCCTCACCGCCCTTTTCAACTCGCTGCTCACATCATCTTTGTCTCATTAGTTAGAAGAAGTCACGTGGCCAAACTCGGATGCCGGGAGTGGAGCAAGACCTCACCGCTCAAAGGGAGGAGCACAGTTTGTAAAGGTTTAAGTACAGGGAGGGGAGAAGTTTCCGTTCACTTCTGCAACTGACCCTGGTCACAAAGGGCGCAGCAGCCAATCGGGCCACATGCGGGAAGGGACTAGAGTCCGAGCGTGACCCCCAGTTCAGTGCCCAGGGTCCTGTTACTGCCCTCTGCTGCTGATCATGCAATGTCTTGGGTTAACCCACCGGCCCACTCACCTCAGTCCCTGGCGGAGAGCGAAGACCCTCGCGTGGTTGGGAGATGGGGCATGGGAGAGGTAAGTGTTGGTGTGTGGGAAAGGATGGAAGGAAAGAAGCAGAGGCCAGGGTACTGTCCGGGGTCCAGCAGAGCAGCTCTGCTGTGGTCTGGGTGTAAGGGGCGGGAATCGAGCTGAGAATGTTCCACATTTTATATTCTGCCGCAGACACTCGTCCTGGGCCCCACTGTCAGCGGTCCTTCCATCCCTCTTTGATTCCCTCTCAGCTGGTTTCCAGGACTCTCCAGTTGTGGAGGAGCTTGTTGGTCCCACCTTTTAACTTATTTTTTAAGTCACTGAGCTGTCACATACTAAATATACTGCCCCTCTCGAGGGCATTTGAAATATAAATAAACATGGAGGGGGCAGGCCTTACAAAAAGAGTGAAACTCTTTGGAATGTTGGGAAATTAGACAACACGGGTGGCCAGTGAGGGTGTAGGTAGTTTGGGGCAAGTAGGTGGGGGCGGGTGGCATTCTGTGAGACCTCTCATATTATCAGAAAGTTTGCACTGTATTTCTTGGTATGCTAAAGTCTGGGAGAGTAAGAGGTCCTAAAACAGGGTCTTCAATCCGGAAGCACGCAGAACCTTGAATTCTGAACTTGAGAGTTGGATGGAACCTTAGAGCACAACCATGAGGCCCCACCCCTCTTATAGGGTGCTTTAGGCAAGGGGAACGGGATGGGAAAAGGACTTGGCAAAGGTACCAGAAGAGTGTGCTTGCCAATATGAGCAATATTGAACGTTAGCTCTATTGCACAGCCCATATTAGGATTCTGATCTTGTGACACCATGTGATTGACATCTATTGAGGGCCACGTGTGTGTGGGCACTGCTGTGCTCATATCAAGCATCTCACGAATTCCTACAACAACTCCGCAGTGGGTATTACTGGGGCCCAGGTCACAGGACCCACCCCCAAGACCTGTAGGCATTGGTTACCAAGAGCTCACCCCTGGGATCTTCGCTGGGACATGAATGTTGGCTGATGGGAGCCGCCCTGTGGAAGAAACGTGGGAGAGTATGACCACACCTACGAGCATTCTTTGGCCAATGACTTACCGATTTGGGGATATAATAGTTCAGCCTCCTTGCCTCTGGGAGGGGCAACTCTGCGGTGTCATTCATGCTCCAGAGATCCACGTGGGGTCAGGCTGAAACTAAATTCCAGCTGAGACCACAGCCCAGCTCAGCGCCCTCCCCGGTCCTCCCTTGAGTCCCTGACTTCCCCTCACCTGAGAACCCCTCCCTCTACCCAGTAACCGCTATATGATCCCCGATCCCCGTATCCCTGCCTCAGGCTCTGCTTCCGGGAAACCGGACCCAAGATGAATCCTCCATTGCATTAGCCCGAAGTCACACAGCTTGTGAGCCAGGTGGTCAGAACTGGGCCCCAGATCTTCTGACCTCCAAGTTTGCTGCTCTTACCAGTTCAGCCTTGCCCCTTCACTCCATCTCTGGGTCTGGGGCCCGGTCAGGGCTGAGGGATATTTCTAGTACTGTGGTTGCTCCAGAGCTCACCATATGGGAAACATTAGATGTCCACCTCCCTAGGGGCGTCCCAGGTTCCTGCTAACCCTCCCGCCTCTCCGGGGGGCTCACAGGAGCCATGCCCTAGCCCCCCCTGGGTGGGAGTGTTCCCTGCAGAGTTGCTAACAGGCCCAGTGACTGCAGGGATCCAGGAGACTGGTGGGGCGGAGGGCCACTAGAAATCAGGTTCCTGGGTAGAGGGCGTTGGGTAGGGTCTGGCCTATTTATGTCTGTTTCCCCATCCAGCGTCTGTCCTTCCTTCCTGGGTGTGAACACAGCACAAGAACTGGTTCTGAGTTCACGGCTTCTTAAGACCTCATGATGCTGGGTGGGCTGAGCGCTTCCTATGTTTTATCCTGTTTCACAGGCGTACCACTATGCAGATGAGGAACCAGGCTCTGAGAGGGAAGGCACCTCGGCCAGGGCTGCCCAGAGGGTAGGTGGTTCCACAGAGACTCGCATCCTGGGGCTCCTGTGTGAAACATAGATGCCACCTGCAGCAGTCTGTGTAGTCCCCGCCATGAGAGCCCTTTATTCCTGGCGCCTTTTCTGGAAGGCCTGGCTGCCCTCCCGCCGGAGGACTGGCTGATTGGGCTAAGTCTCTGAATATCCAACAGGGAGGCTGGGCTGCCTTTTCCACTGCTTACTCAGTTTCTGTGTGAGCCCGGGAGCTTCTGGTGCTGCGCGAGGACCACCTCTGGAGCGGCCTTGCTTTAGAGGACCTTCTCATTTCTCCCCAGCACTGCGCCAAGGACACCTGCCTGCCAGGAGTCTGTGACACCCTATCCCCTCCCTTACTTCCGGGCCACACTCAGCGTAAGCAGAACTTTGGAGTTCCCTATTTACATGGCCTCCTCCTGCTGCTGTGCCCTGTGTGGGCACCTTCTCGGGGTCTGTCCTCCCAAGGTTAGCGGGGGCGAGCTCCCCTGGGGAGGCGGGGTTATGGACAGAGCTGGGGCTCAAACCCTGGATTGTCCTCTTACGAGCAGGCACGGCCCCGTGTGGGGCAGGGCTGGTGTGAGAAGGACGAGGGCTGCGATTGGGGGCCTCCCCTTGTCCTCTTGCCTCACTGACCCCAAAATTTCAGGGGCAGACCCGCCTCTGGGCTTATGGTGTTTCCCGCCAGGTTGTGACTGATGGGAAGCCGAGGGTTGGGGGCCGAGCAGCTGGGCTCTGAGCGAGCGGCTCTCTGGGCCCTGGGCACACACCCCCTGTGGCGCTGAGCCTGTGGACGCTGCTGGCCAGCCCTTCCAGGGATGGTTCCCGCTCTCGTGTAGCCCCTGGTTGGGGCCTTCTGGTGTCCCCGATTGCTGTGCTGTTTCTGTCTCAGGGGCTGACCCAGCAGTGGGCCGAGGCCCCCGGAGGGCAGGACAGTCTCTCCCCCGGCCCTCCAGCTCTGGGGCCACATGTGCGGTCTTGTCCGTGGAAGTTCTTGCATTGCCTTGACTCCGGTTCTGAACTAGAACAGTCCCCACAGCGGCCCAGGATCTGAGCGTGTGGCGTGTGTCCCCTGGCCCTGCGGAACAGAGGCTCTCCAAAGGTCAGGACCACAGGCTTCCCTGGGACCTACGGGCCTTGCCGAGGACTTGGCCCAGTACTTCCTTTAGCAACAATTCCACTGGGTTTTCAAGTCTCAGGTATGGCTGAAGTTGGCCTCATGGGGCGCATGCGCGTGCGCGCGCGCGCGCGCACACACACACACACACACACACACACACAACCACAGTTGTGTCGTGCTACCCCTTTTTCCACCCCTTTGGCTCACATGGAGCCCAGCGGGTGGAGAACCTAGGGCTCCCAGACGCTGTCTTGCCGGCTGAGGGGCCAAAGAGCTGCTGTAACTTCCAGGAGCCACGTGCCCGGCTTTCTTGATGACATGAGCTAAGATCATTGCTCAAGGCTGTAAGCCGGACCAGACATCCTGATCTTTCTGGACCTAACGGCTGAATGCGTGCTGGGGCATGGGCAGCTCCTCTGTCCTCAGGACAGGGCTGGCAGCCCGGGCTTTCTTTGGGGTTGGGGGTGGGGGGGACTGGACGCCGTGGGGGGCCTCTAAGGCCGCCATCTCTGAGCCTCACCTGACCTTGCACACGGCCACACCCGCAGGAGCCAGTGCCGTGCGTGAGGGTGGGGGCCTTCTGGAACAGTCCATCTTTGGCTGCCTCAGGCAGCAGTAGAGACCAGAACAGAGACTTTCCTCACCTTCTCTGCGAAGGCTCGCACAGATACCAGATGCGGAAGTGCTTTGCAAACTATAAAGTGCTGTGTGTCATGACAGGGGATGTTCATTTTTAAGACCACGGTGGAGGCTGGGGCGCCTGGGTGGCTCAGTCGTTAAGCGTCTGCCTTCGGCTCAGGTCAAGATCTCAGGGTCCTGGGATCGAGTCCTGCATCGGGCTCCCTGCTCTGCGGGAAGCCTGCTTCTCCCTCTCCCACTCTCCCTACTTGTGTTCTGTCTCTCTCTGTCAAATAAACAAATAAAATATTTTTAAAAAAAAGACCACGGTAGAGGATTTGTTGTCTTCTCAGGGAAGGGTGGGTGGACCTTCATTTAGGGCCTTTTAGGGACCAGGCCCCCCAGGGGCGACTCTTGGACAGTCCGCAAGATGCTGGGCGCCCACCCCAAGCTCTGCGGCTTTTGTGTCTGCAAGGAAAATGAGGGCACGAGGAGGGGAAAGTCTCTCTCCTACAGTCTCCTGCAGTCTCTCCTACTGCAGAATTGCAGGCAC